>CM053038.1:86767607-86939003 GCA_028564925.1 Lithobates sylvaticus | reverse complement strand
TCAGCTTAAGCCTGATCTAAGGTCTTTGAAGGCCTATATACTCACGATTAACCGGTTGTATCTACCACCCAATCAAAGGCCCCCAGCCACAACTACTCTGGCTTAGGGACAATTAACCACTTATATACTACCAGATACAACCTAATTAATACCCTGATGTTAACACCGTATTGTTAGGAAGGGACACCCGTACCTCAGATGGGCCCAACCCACAATTTTTCACAATTATTTAACCAGCACCGCCTTCAAAGACTCAATAGACCCCCTGCTACAACAAGAAAATAAGGTCTAAGGTCTTTGAAAGCTTATATACTCATGATTAACCGGTTGTATCTGCCACCAATTCAAAGGCCCCCAGCCACAACTACTCCGGCTTAGGGACAATTAACCACTTATGTACTACCAGATACAACCTAATTAATACCCAGTTGTTAACACAGTATTGTTAGGAAGGGACACCTGTACCCAACCCACAAATTTTCACAATTATTTAACCAGCACCACCTTCAAAGACTCAATAGACCCCCTGCCTGCTGCTACGACAAGAAAATAAGGTCTAAGGTCTTTAAAAGTTTATATACTCACGATTAACCGGTTGTATCTACCACCCAATCAAAGGCCCCCAGCCACAACTACACCGTCTCAGGGACAATTAACCACAATTGTACTACCAGATACAACCTAATTAATCCCCTGGTGTTAAGAAAAGTCAAATTACTTTAGCCGCTGCCATCCACAATATGAACTGGATGAGAACTGCATATAATCTCTGCAGGTATTCGGATATATGAGAAGAAAAACTCCACATAATACAGTTCCGTTTTACCTTCTATTGCAATCCTCCAATCGTTAAAAAAATGACACCATAAAACAATTTGCATCAAAGCTGGTCAAATGTCTCAGTGTCAGCGTTATCACCAGTCTCACTGTAGAGGCGGAGGTGGTCAAAGGTAGTCTCAGAAAACTGGACAGCCTACGTTCGTTTCTTCCGGTTGTCTCTCTCAGGCTGTGGAACGCAAAACATCACTTCCGGTCGCCGTAAGGTCACACACTGATGTGTTTCATCATTACGAAGTCTGAGGGCCTGGCCTTACGGCGCGGCATCCCGGAATTTATCTCAACATTTCTGAGTTAAATTAACTCTCTCAATGCCAAAATTGCTCTATTAATAGGTGCACACTAGCAGTGACTTGAGTAATGATCACAGAATACCAATCTCTTAGTACTTTATTGACAGCGGCCGACACTAAAAATTAGACCATCTGACGGATTATGTGGTCAGACCAAATTAGACCATCTGACGGATTTTGTGGTCAGAATTTCCAACCGTGTGTACGGGGCATTAATTGTGATACAGTTTAAAATTAAGTGACAAATTATGATCTTTAAAACCCAGATTAGCACCTAACATGTCATGCTTAAAAATTTCACATGCCTGTGGAATGGCGCCAAATTTCAGTACTTAAAAAAATCCCCATAGGCGACGCTTTAAATTTTTTTACAGGTTACATGTTTTGAGTTACAGAGGAGGTCTAGTGCTAGAATTATTGCTCTCGCTCTAACGTTCGTGGCGATACCTCACATGTGTGGTTTGAAAGTCGTTTACATATGTGGGCGCGACTTACGTATGCGTTCGATTCTGCAAGCGAGCACGTGGGGACAGGGGCGCGTTCCAATTTTGTTTATTATTAATTTATTTTTAATTTTTCTAGCTTGATGCTTTCTTTTTACATTTGTAAAAAACACAATATAAACATCCCTTCTAATAGGAATAGTGCGTGACAGGTCGTCTTTACAGTGAGATCTGGGGTCAATAAGTCCCCAGATCTCACCTCTAGGCTGGGAAGCCTGGAATTAAAAAAAAAAAAAAAAAACATCCTGGCTTCCCAGCCGAGGCGGCGGCATTTTTTCAAATGCAGAGGCCAGGCATGATATCATAACATCACGGCCGGCCTCCGAACGATAATAGCTTCTCCGGTTCGTCGGAGGGTGGCGGGAGGGGGGGTGTTGCCTCCCGCCGCTTATAAGAACGATCAAGCGGCTGAACAGCCGCTATGATTGTTCTTATGGTGAAGGGAATCGCCGGCTCTAAAAGAAGATATCAGGCATTATTCAAATATCACAGCTCAAACTCGACTACGTCATATGACGTTGGGCAGGCCTGAAGCGGTTAATATCCATAGTCTGGGCACAGGTGCACTTTCATTGCAATACCGAGACTAATTAGGTATTTAGAATGAAGGCAGACTATTCCATCTAGCAATGAGTTTACAAAAGCTCAAAAGGTCTACATTAGGGATGAGCTCAGGTGTGTTCAGACACGAGTCCAAACCTGCATGAGTTATCCCGTCAGCAGACACCCAATCATAGTTGGGTTGCAAAATCATTTTCTATGCTGCAGCCACAAGTATGCAAAGGGCATGTATACTTGCGGCTGTGAGGCGGGGAATGCCTCCGCTGCCTGTTATTGGCTGTCCCTTTTTCAGTATTTTTCACCTTTTATTTCACCTGGGAATAAAACACTTCCTATCCCTGGAACGCTACACTCATTTATCCACTATATCATGGAGTCCCGTTTGCTGTTACGCAACATGGCCGACCAGGTTCAGACGCATTCATAATTTGCAAGCTCTGGTGTGAGACTCACTTATTCCAGTTTTGGTTGTGGTATTTAGACTTGTGTAAAGGGAATAGAGAAACCCCAATCCCTTTGCAATTAGACCCCTCAGGGACTTGGTCAGTTAACAATGACATTTCTTTGGTATAAGGTAAGGCTATGCTTATGTCCTTATATGGCCTCCTTAACCAGGATATTAGGGGCTTTGTTAAATATTTGTGATGCCAACCTTAATAAGAAATATGAAATATGCAATTTCCCTATCACTATGGAGGAAACTGTGATTGCTACCTAGGCTGGACTTCAGACACTTCTGCTTTTGTTCATCTCCATTACATGAGGGGTGGGGTTTATTTGTTTTCAGAAGAAAGCTGTTTTTTGTTTCTTTTGGTTCACCTCACAAGAAGTGTAAGGATCAAGCATATCTAGCAGGATCAACATGTATTTTTTGTACTTGCCAAAAAATTTGTATTGACCTGAAAAGTGAAAACGAATGCACCAATCACATTTAATGGCTGGTAAGCTACAATGTACTTGATTTTTGCTATGGGTTTAGTTATCAGTGCAAGGATTTCTAAAGCTCACATTTATAACAGAAACCCCAAATTGACATAAACCGACCTTGTGTGTGTTTACTGGCGAGTATCATTTTGACTGGAGTACTCCAAAGTATCTGCAGATGAGTGACCTTGTAGATGGCGCTGTAAACTGCTCCGATTAAACAACCTTTGATGAATTCCCCTGCCTATTTAGGACAAGAAAGACCTTTATGTGTTCTATGGGATTCTGAAGCTTAGGATGTTCCAGGTGACCTCCATATCTACAGCATGTCTTAAAATGCTGAGAGAATATAAATAGTGTGACCGGAACGTCTGGTTCACCTTGCTGAGTTAATCATATTTAGCAAGACCCTTGAGATCTAAAACACACAGTAGTATTAGATGGAGCTAGAGAAGCGGTTCTTGGCTAGCTGTCATTTCTTTTGACCTTCACTAACCAGTTTACATCATACGAAAGATATTCATGCTCTAACTGTTATTTAAGCCTTACTCAGCTACAATTCCTCATTTTCACATTTTTAAATCAGTCATATTGACCTTCTTGGAGTCTTTCTGATAACCCAAGACGTACCCTTGTATTATTTTCATAATATATAGCCCATAGCTTTATTTGCCCAGTCTTAAACTGTAGAGTAAACTGGTGATGCATGGAATTCGTGCAGGCTGGCAACATTTTAAAGAATATCTGAAACCAAGACCTTTTTTTTTCCATTTTGGATAGAGTAGGGAATGGTCACATTTTTGGGGATATTTTCCTTTACTTCTCCTCCATAAAGTAGAACTTCACTCCACAAATAAACTTTAAGTCCCTGCCACCCTGGGTGGGTGGGAGGGCTATTGCCAGGGCTGGACTTACCATTGGACTTGACTGGGCTCAAGCCCATGGGCCCCGCCCAATAGGGGGCCCCACGGGCCCCACCAAGATACATAGCCAAGTGTACTCGGCTCTGCTCCGCTCACAGTCACGCCCAGTCCCGCCCTATGATGGACATAACACAGGGACTGGGCGTGACTGTGAGCCGAGCCAAGTACACTCAGCTACTCTCGGCTCCGCTCGGGACTGCAAGAGGACCCGAGAGCTGCCGAGAGGACCCGAGAGCCGCAGAGATACACAGGACTCTGTATCTCGGCTGCACCATTTTTAAACTTCAGCACTGCAATGACAAGGCTGCAAATGACACTGGGGCAAGGCTGCAAATGACAAGACTACACTGACAATGCTGCAAATGACACTGACAAGGTTGCAAATGACAAGGCTACACTGACATGGCTGCAAATGACACTGACAAGGCTGCAATGACACTGGACAAGGCTGCAGGTGGATGGGCAAGGCTGCAGATGGACACTGATAAGGCTGCATTGATGGGCATTTAAATGTACGTTTTTTCCTTAAACGTCCCACCTAAACTTGGGGTGCATGTTATATGCCGATAATTACGGTAATGTATAAAAGGTAGGGCCCGAAAGTGACTCAAGCCCAGGTGCCCCCACCACCCTAAGTCCTGCCCTGGCTATTGCTTTTTTTCTTTTTTTGTGGCCCTGCCCCCACCACTATCCTCACCTAGGAAAAAATAACATGTCCATATCCCATAGCTTCCTGGGATATGCCAATTGTACATTATTATTATTATACAGGATTTATATAGTGCCAACAGTTTGTGCAGCACTTTACAATGTAGAGGGGGGACAGTACATTTACAATACAGTTCAATACAGTAGGAATAGGAGGTCTCTGCTCAAGGAGCTTACAGTCTTAAGGGAGGTGGTACAAAAGGTAGGTAATAAATAGCTGTGGGGATGATTTGATGGAGGTGACTCAGGTATAGTTCTTAGGTGGAGGTGGAAGGCTTCCATGAATAAGTGAGTTTTTAGGGATCGCCTAAAGGTGGGCAGAATAGAAGCTGACCGGGAATACTAGGGCATAGAGTTCCAGAGGATGGGAGATGCTCTGGAGAAGTCCTGGAGGCGAGCATGGGAGGAGGTAACAAGGGAGCTAAAGAGCAGGAGGTCTTGGGAGGAGCGGAGAGGACGATTTGGGCGATATCTGCAGATAAGATTGATGATGTAGCTGGGGGCAACTTTGTGGATGGCCTTGTATGTTGTAGTTAGTATTTAGAATTTTATACGGTGGGGGAGGGGAAGCCAGTGAAGGGATTGGCAGAGAGGAGCAGCAGTCAAGGATTTATTAGTAAGGTCTATTAGTCTGGCAGCAGCATAAATAATAGACTGAAGGGTAGGGGGTAGCCTGTGTAAAGGTTGGCTAGTGAGGAGGGAGTTGCAGTAGTCAATACGTTGGGATAATGACATGTCCTTATCCCATAGCTTTCTGGGATATCCCCATTGCATATCCCAGAAGGCTGCAGGAAACAATATTTAGAGTAGACGGAGGGTGGAGCTGGATCACGTGAATCATGAACACAGAAGAGACAGCTGGCTGGGGAGACCAAGATGGCAGCATAGGTCACAGGCTGTGACAGCTGAACATTGGATTGCTGCAAGATAACACTGCATTCATTCGCTGGGCAGGTAAGTATGTTTTTTGACAGGCAAGTAGGAAGGGGGGAGAAAAAGCTAGGGGGTGGTGGGGAGTGAAGTTCTACTTCAAGATACAACAGGCAATTAGAAATCTTTGAGATAGATGTCACAGAACAGGGGTCCCCACTGGATGATTTTCCCTCCATTCCTGTTCTAAGGGCAACCCACAATTTTGGATTTTCTCATCACTTTCCATCCTGGTAACAAGCTGCTGCCTAACCTACCCCACTGCTATCTCCACCTGACTCCATCGTTATCTCCTCCGCAGTGTTTCCCAGGATAGCTCCAAATACCAGATGGTTTATTGCTTCACTGCAGAAATGTTGACATCAAAATTGGGTGACAAATACAACCATTCATGTCTTATATGAGCCACAGGGAGCAGGCATGAATGCAGAAAATACAACTTGTTTAAATGTGTGTATATTTAATATAGTGGAGGCATGGATGTATTATTTAGTCTTCAGAATCCCATGGCTTTCTTTATTGGTGTCTGATCCTAAAGAAAACACTTCAGCTGAGAATTTTTGGTGGTGGAGGTACAAAGTTTAATTATAGCAGATGGACCTTATTTTCATGGTCATGCAGGCTTAGCAAGAGAATCCCACCACTTAGATCCATTGATGGAATATAGAACCTTCCACATTTGTCCCTAAACTATGAAAGAACAATGGTACTGATAGTTTAATACATGTCAGAACTCATGACTTATGTTAAGCCTATTTGATGCACTCAGTGTACATCAGAGGATTATCTGGCCATAAGTTACCTCTCTCTGCAATTCAACATGGCTTAATATATGCAGTTCCATGCACATTCTACAGACTCTAATCACCACGATGATTTTGAATATAAATACGCTCTGCCTTGTGTTACTGATGCCTCTACAGAGGAGGCTGCTTTTCACACTCATGCCCTAAACACAGACAAAAAATAGGCAAATGGCTAGAAATATGTACAACTTGAGTCTTATCTATATTAACTGCATTAGCTACTGTGCCACCTATCAGTGCTCATCAATGCAACCTATTAGTGCCCATCAATGCCACCTATCATTGCTGCTTATCAGAGGCCATCAATTCCGCCTACAAGTGTTACCTATCAGTGCTCATCAATACCGCCTATTAGTGCCCATCAATTCTGCCTATCAGCACCACCTATCAGTGCTCATCAATGCTACACATCAGTGCTCATCAATGCTGCTTATTGGTGTCAATCGGTTCTCATTAATGCTGCCTATCAGCGTCTATCAGTGCTCATCAATGCTGCCTCAGTGCTCATCAATGCCACCTATCAGTAGCTACCAGTGCTCAATACCCATCAGTGCTGCCTATCAGTGCTCATCAATGCTGCCTATCAGTGCCATCTATTGGAACTCATCAATGCTGCGTGAGTACTGCATATCTGTGTTCAGCAGCGCCCATCAGTGTAGCCTATGAGGTCTGCCTATCAGTGCTCATCAATGCTGCCTATCAGTGCCACCTATCAGAGCTCATCAATGCTGCCCGAGTTTTGCCTATCTGTGTTCATCAGTGCCCATCAGTGTAGCCTGAGTTCTGCCTATCAGTGCCTATCAATGCCCCACAGTGCCACCTACCAGTGCCCATCAATGCCACCTATAAGAGCTCATTAGTGCAGCCTATCAGTGCACATTAGTGCCTCATATCAGTACTGCCTATCAGTGCTCATCAATGCAGCCTATCTGTGCCCATTAGTGCCTCCTATCAGTGTCTATCAGTACCTCCTATCGGAGCTCATCAATGCCTCCTATCAGTACTCATCAGTGCTGTCTGCCTTCTCAGCACGGCTCTGAGCTGACAGTGTCTATCTCATGGAACAGCACAGATCCGGCATTGACAGTTCTATCTCCCTCTCTGTCCTCTCTCGCACAAGATGAGACAGGACACAGCCGATCTGCTCCCCCTCCCCTTTGTGTGCTCCGCAGGCAGTCAAGTGCAAAGCTAACAAGCTCACATTTCCCGCGGAGCACACACAGGAGAGGGGAGGGGGAGCAGATCAGCTGTGTCCTGTCTCATCCTGTGTGAGAAAGGATGGAGGGGGAGATAGAACTGTCAATGCCGGCTCTGTGCTGTTCCATAAGATAGACGCTGTCAGCTCAGAGCCATGTGACTAGCAACCCTGCTGGGGCACCCCCAACAGTGGCGGAATGCCAGGGCCCTGTTGCAAGTGCGACTGTTGCAAACCTGGTAATTCCGACACTTCTCTGTTAAAAGAATTTGCAAAATAACAGACTTACTGTCCAGATCACAGGTAAAAATAAAGTAAAAAAAGTAAAAAAAAAAAGAATACTAATGCAGCCACCACATTTAAAGTGTTACTAAACCCAGGACCCTGCATTCACTATATCTGGTCTCCCACAGTACACAGAACATGGAAATGCAATTATTTTAGTAATAAACTGCTAAATACCTTTTCTCATCAGCACTATATAGTAGTGTTGTGACTTCTATCAGTGTTCGGCCGAGTACTGGTTAAAGCTTGTAGGATGAGTTTTCATTCTCCTCTGACTGTTCTATGAGGCTGCAAGACCCCTGACCCTCTGTCTGGACAGTGCTGATTGGCCCTGTGCTGATCACATGCACCTTCCCAAGGAAAAAAAAAAAACTCTTGCAATACCCATCAAACTGAGCATGTGCAAATGCCCCCAATGCTCTGTATAATCAGGAGATGTATTGGGCATACCTCCCAACTTTCTGAGATGGGAATGAGGAGCACCTATTAGCAAAAGTATGTAAGAATAGGACACACCCCCTGCCACACACCCTTAAAGGAAAATTGTACAAATAAAATGATTGGTTAAACCTACAAGTTCTTTTTTACCACTACTATTCTTTTATACTGACTTTTGGAATTTACAAATGCAGCCATTTTGAAATTGGATGAAAGGTTTAGCACTGGGAAACACGTTTTGAAATAAAATAGTGCATTTTATATAAAACTATATAGATCAGACCAAAATGAGGGACAAATAAGGAGGGACAGCTGGACTTTGTTCCAAATGAGAGACAGTCCCTCAAAATCAGGGACAGTTGGGAGCTATGAGATCGGGGACAGTGGAAGAATGGGAGGATCAGAGGATTAACCCCTTAGGTTCCATAGTGAGTATAACAAGCATGCTTTACTGCATATACAAACTGATTTTACTGTTGTGGGTTTAGTAAAACTTTAGGGATTGGAAAGCTGCAATATTTTAAAGTTTTTTTGCTTTTGGGTTTAACTGCTTTAACCTTCATGGGCAAAGCACAGGTTCACTTTAACCGCTTGCCGACCGCCTCACGCTGATATACGTCGGCAGAAGGGCTCGTACAGGCAAACTAACGTACCCGATTGCCGATTGTCTCGCGGGGAGGAAGAACGGGGATATGCTAATCAGTGTTGGTCATCTTACTTTAAAAAAGTAATTAGTTACATTACAAATTACTTCTCCCAAAAAAGTAATTGAGTTAGTAACTCAGTTACTACATTGGAAAAGTAATTAGTTACTCAGCAAAGTAACTGACTTTTTTTTTTAATATTCTTAGGGGCGGGTCTAGTATTACTGTAAGCAAGGGGCGCGTTCCCCCCTGCACGTCTATTTCCCCCCCAACACATATATCTGTTCCCCCTCTGTACCCCACTACACGTCTGCCCCCCCCCCCCCCCACACATATATCTGTTCCCCCCCTGTACATCTGTCCCCCCTAAACTCACGGATCGGATCGTTGCAGAGTCACGGATCGGATCATTTTTTGGATCAGCAAATAATAATTGAATTTGCAAAAACCTTTGAAAATTCCACCACCATAAAGCCCCCACTGTAATATCCACGTCATCTCCCCAACTGTAATATTGTCTGGGTATAGCTGGGTACGGCTGGGTATCGCCGAGTATGGCTGGGTATCGCCGAGTATGGCTGGGTATCGCCGAGTATGGCTGGGTATTATCGCGTATTGCAGAGTGTGGCGGGGTATGGCCAGGTGTTGCGGGGTATGGCGGGGTGTTGCAGGGTATGGCAGGGTGTTGCAGAGTATTGCGCAGTATTGGCAGGGTGTTGCAGAGTATTGCGCAGTATTGGCAGGGTGTTGCAGAGTATTGCACAGTATTGGCAGGGTGTTGCAGAGTATTGCACAGTATTGGCAGGGTGTTGCAGAGTATTGCGCAGTATTGGCAGGGTGTTGCAGAGTATTGCGCAGTATTGGCAGGGTGTTGCAGAGTATTGCGCAGTATTGGCACTGGCAGGGTGTTGCAGAGTATTGCGCAGTATTGGCAGGGTGTTGCAGAGTATTGGCAGGGTGTTGCAGAGTATTGCGCAGTATTGGCAGGGTGTTGCAGAGTATTGCGCAGTATTGGCTGGGTGTTGCAGAGTATTGCGCAGTATTGGCAGGGTGTTGCAGAGTATTGCGCAGTATTGGCAGGGTGTTGCAGAGTATTGCGCAGTATTGGCAGGGTGTTGCAGAGTATTGCGCAGTATTGGCAGGGTGTTGCAGAGTATTGCGCAGTATTGTGAGGGTGTTGCAGAGTATTGTGCGGTTTTGTCAGGGTGTTGCAGAGTATTGGTAGGGTGTTGCAGAGTATTGCGCAGTATTGGCAGGGTGTTGCAGAGTATTGCGCAGTATTGGCAGGGTGTTGCAGAGTATTGCGCAGTATTGGCAGGGTGTTGCAGGGTGTTGCAGAGTATTGCGCTGTATTGGCAGAGTGTTGCAGAGTATTGCGCAGTATTGGCAGGGTGTTGCAGAGTATTGCGCAGTATTGGCAGGGTGTTGCAGAGTATTGCGCAGTATTGGCAGGGTGTTGCAGAGTATTGCGCAGTATTAGCAGGGTGTTGCAGAGTATTGCGCAGTATTAGCAGGGTGTTGCAGAGTATTGCGCAGTATTAGCAGGGTGTTGCAGAGTAGTGGCAGGGTATGGAGGGATGGCTGCTGCCATCCGATCTCTCCCCTCCACTGTACAGATCTGTACACAGAGGGGAGACCAGCGTCATCTTGACGCCGGTTTGTTTACAAAGTGATCGTTCCGTCATTTGACGGAGCAATCACATTGTAAACGGCCGACGGGTGCACCAAGATGGCCGCCGCTCCGGAGCTAGGCCGGAGCGGCGGCCATCTTGGTGCACCTGTCGGCCGCCGCGCCGGAGCTAGGCCGAAGCCGCGGCCCTTCCTAAGGCCGAGGCCGCGGACGGCTTCGCGATCGCGGCGGGTAATTGCGGTAACGCCGCCCCAGTAATGGGAACGGCGTTACCGCGAGGGGAAGAGTAATCAGTTAGATTACTCGTTACCCTCTAAAGTAACGGCGTTACGTAACGCCATTTACTTTAACGGCGTTAGTGCCATCACTGATGCTAATGTAAACAAGCATCTCCCCGTTCTGCCTAGTGACACTGTCACTGATCATAGCTCCCTGTGATCGGGAGCAGAGATCAGTGATGTGTCACACGTAGCCACGCCCCCCCACAGTTAGACACACTCCCCAGGGCACACTTAACCCATACACTGCCCCCTAGTGGTTAACCCCTTCACTGCCAGTGTAATTTACACAGGAATCAGTGCATTTTTATAGCACTGATTGCTGTATAAATGACAATGGTCCCAAAAATGTGTCAAAAATGTCCGATGTGTCCGCCATAATGCCGCAGTCACAATAAAAATCGGTGATCGCCGCCATTACTAAAAAAAAAAAATGCCATAAAACTATCCCCTATTTTGTAAACGCTATAACTTTTGCGCAAACCAATCAATAAACGCTTATTGTGATTTTTTTTTTACGAATATAATGTAGAAGAATACGTATCGGCCTAAACTGAGGAAAAAATTTTTTTTTTTCGATATTTTTGGGGGATATTTATTATAGCAAAATAATGTGTTTTTTTCAAAATTGTCACAATTTTTTTGTTTATAGCGCAAAAAAATAAAAACCGCAGGGGTGATCAAATACCACCAAAAGAAAGCTCTATTTGTGGGGAAAAAAGCTAATTTTGTTTGGGAGCCACGTCACACGACCGCGCAATTGTCAGTTAAAGCGACGCAGTGCCGAATCGCAAAAAGTGGTCTGGCCAGGAAGGGGGTAATTTCTTCCGGGGCTGAAGTGGTTAAGGTAGACACTGCATTAATAGCTCCAAAAATGTGCTCAGTGAAGATAATCCATACTTTCCCTTTACACAGAGAATAGGCCAGAGAAAGCACACATTTAATATGGTAATGTGCTGTTCATTTTATGTGTGTTATTTTTGTCTGGGGTTCTGCTTTATCGTATGTATGTGTGTTTACAGTGATAAGTGCCAGAATAGAGAGCCGGCTGACCCTGGCACTTTCTGCACCGTCTGTATTAGTCCAAACCTGTTAGTCTTCAGACTCCGGAAACAATAAATGTAATGTATGCGCTTCCTTCCATTATTCTCGGACATTGATGGTGAGCACAATGCATGTTAACAGCTTCTCCAGCGCTCTTAATGAATGAGTGTCTTTCAAAATTAATTTGAGTCTTTGAAAACAAGTCTGGTGTGCGCTATTCTAAACCGTAAGCAGACATTGCAGGCAGCGGATATTGATCCCTGTGCCAGTAAACAGCGTTGGTTTTCAGTTTTGATTTTCTGATGGACGTTTTATTGTAATCGAAAATTGCACAGCAAAGATGGAGGACATGGAAAATGTCATTTTCAAAGTAGATCTGACACGTCTTGCCACTGACATTCATTCTATAAAAATATCAGTAGAGTGAATGCTTTTGAATATTAAAAGAATAATTATTAAATGATTTCTTCTTGAAAGACACACAGGTTTTTTTTTTTTTTTAAAGACCACTTTAAAAATGCATAAGGATGTTTAGGTCAAAATGACACACCAAAAGGACCAGCAGATGCAGAAATATATTTTGCTGTATGCAAATCATGACAATTTCTGTAAAAGTCAAGCTCCTACAAGGGATTGTTCACACATATGGCTATTATTGCTGACCCTATGAAAAGCTAACCATGGTGGCAATATGTTGCCTCCTCACTGAAAATGATGACCCACCACCCCGCAACTACTGTACATGCATTGAATATGATTGCAGTGCACTTTAATGGGTCGTATTCATTACCGCAACCGTCCACTAAATGCAAAATGCTGTTTGATTTTTTTACTGAGGCCTTAAAGTGGTTGTAAACCCTTTACAGACCACTTTGTGCTACAGATAAGCCTATACTAAGGCTTACCTGTAGCTACCCAGGATATCTCCTAAACCTGCACGGTTTAGGAGATATCCCCTGTATTTGCATATGCCGATGTCATCGGCACATGCGTACTGACACAAACTGAAGCATATGTGCCGTTGCTTCAGTGAGTGTGCCGTTACCGCGCGCATGCTCCGGCCAATCACAGCCCTGGAGCCGCGATACCCGGAAGTAACCCCCGGGAGCGGTGTACGGGGACCGCAGCGAGGGCTTCGATCTCAGGTGAGTATTACATAATGAGCTAGTATGAGGCTATGCATACTAGCTCATTATGCCTTTGTCTTGCAGGTGTTATTTTTTTTTTTTAAGGTGAGTTCACAACCTCTTTAAGGAGTTGTAAAGGTAGAAGGTTTTTTATCTTAATGCATTCTATGCATTAAGATAAAAAACCTTCTGTGTGTAGCAGCCTCCCCAGAGCCCCCCTAATTACCTACCTGAGCTCCTTCTCTCTCCAGGGATGTCCACGATCCCCTGATCCATCCTGTACATGCCTCCTGATTGGCTGAGACAGTGCAGCGGCGCTATTGGCTCCCGCAGCTGTCAATCAAAGTCAGTCAGCCAATCAGGGGAGAGAGGGGGCCAGGCCAGGGCTCCGTGTCTGAATGGATACACGGAGCTCTGACTCGGCTTGGGTGACAACCTGTAGCAAGCTGCTGGCTAAGGGGCACACAAAGGAGGGGAGGGACTAGGAGCCGCAAAGAGGGACCCGAGAAGAGGAGGATCTGGGCTGCTCTGTGCAAAACCACTGCACAGAGGAGGTAACTATAACATGTTTGTTATTTAAAAAAAAAAAAAAAGTGAGCATTTACAAATCACTTTAGCATGTGAGCAGCTGCATTTTTGTGTTCAGATAGGCAGTTGGGGTGGTAAAACTGCGTCTCAATCCCCTGCTTTTACCACCCCTCTGGCCACCCATGTGTACGACCCCTCAGGAGGTGATAAGGGACATGACCAAGCCCAACTGTTACAGGAAAAGATGAGATTAGTATAAAATGTTGGGCATTTTTTTTCACATGCTCAGGTTGAATTGCCAACATTAGTGACAGATTTCCTTAATTTATTGTATCTGATCCTGTAATTGTATCCATCGGGGAACCTTTCACATTAACATTTTGAGAGTTCTGGAAGAATGGTCAAACACTCCCATAGACACACTTCTAAACCTTGTGGACAGGCTTCCCAGAAGAGTTGAAGCCGTTATAGCTGCAAAGGGTGGGCCAACTCATTATTGAACCCTACGTACTAAGACTGGGATGCCATTAAAGTTCAAGTGTGTGTAAAGGCAGGCACCCCAATATTTTTTTTTTTTTTTTTAAACTCTTTATTTTACATTTTCTCTTTTCTTCATACATTACACTTCATGCATACATTAATCCTTACTGTATAACATTTGCTCTGTTTACAATCATTTTCTATAACTCATATTATTTAAACATACATCGTTAACCTCCTAGCAACTTCCTCTTCTTCTTCGCCCCCCCCCCAAAGGATAAAAATAAATAAATAAATAAATAAGTAAATAAATAAGAAGAAAAAAAAAATTATAAATAAATAAACATATAAATAAAAGAAAAAAAAAAATTGTTATGTCTCTCCTGTTGCCCCTCCTCCCCCCCCCCCATCCCCAACTAGATACAACCTAGCTCTCTTCTTCTCTCTTTTTGTATGAGAAATAGGGTGCCCATGTGTCCCAGTATTTCTCTTCTTGCTCTTTCATTGCCAGAGTCAAATTTTCCATCTGTTGAATCTCTCTAACTCTTGCCCACCACTGAGCCCCCGTGGGAGGAACCTCCTTTTTCCATAAGGCCGGGATACAGGCTCTCGCTGCCGTGAGAAGGTGCTTCAATAAGGATCTTTTATATTTATCAACCGACATAGGGACATCATTTAATAGAAATGCTGCCGGGTTTTCCCCAAGAGACACACCTGTAATACTGCTTATTGCTTCCTCTATCATTCTCCAAAATTCTCAAATTTTCCCACATTCCCAAAAAATATGCAGCATCGTACCCTCGGCTTCCCCACACCGCCAACAGACATTTGGTACCTGCGGGAATATGCCATGTAACATACTTGGAGTTTTGTACCATCTAGTAAGGATCTTATATCCCCCTTCCTGGTATCTACATGCTATTGACGTTTTATGGACCGCTCTAAGAATTTTTTCCTTTTGCATTTGGGAAAACAAAACCTTCAATTCTTTTTCCCAGGCTTGTATAAAGCCTAGATTTTCCGGGGCCTCTGAGCCTATAATTACTTCATAAAAATATGACAGGGAGTGTCGCAGATTTTCACCATCTAAACATATCTGCTCAAATCTTGACAACCCCCAAATTTCTGGGTACATCCTATTTTTAGAGCGGATATAGGATCCTAGTTGCATTGCCCTGAAATAGGGCACCCCAATATTTTTGACAATATAGTGTATATTGATGTGATTTGGATCAGAAATTACAGGAAGATTACCCAGACTTTCCTGAAAGTTGCTTCTAAAGTCGCATCAAAGTAGTACCAGCCAGGAAATTGCCAGGAAGTTGCGTGACTTTCAGGTCGTGGCAGTGTGAACTGAGCCTAAAACCTATGTGTTATCCCAACAGATAACGCACATCATGTGCCATCATTCTCTGCAGCATTCAGGATGTGCCCACTGCCAGAGGAAGAGGAGGGTAAAGAGGACCTGTGACGTCACTGAACCAGACATAAGACACCTGTATTTTTTTTTCTTTTTTTAAGAGAGTGTGCTCAAATTGGGGTGCAAACAGGGCAGGGAAATACCAAGCCAGGAGTTGAGCTCTGTCGCACAGTAATGGACCACAAAGGTCTGAAGGTGGCCCTAGTGTGCTGGCACTACTTTAGAGCAATTCAAAAAATCCATAAATACTAATGTACCGTGTGTAAGGATTGGTGCTTTTTATTTAATTCTAGCAGAGTTTCGCTTTAGGAAATATACATTTACAAAAAGAAAAGTACTGTATTTATCATCTGAACAGATTTTCCCTTAATCTGATTGTAAAGGATAATTTTTTTTTTTATATATTTTTTTAAATAACAAACATGTTTTACTTACCTCCACTGTTCAGCTAGTTTTACACAGTGTAGCCCCGAACATCCTTTTCTGGGGTTCCCTGGCTGCTCTCGCGGCTCCTCCCTGCATCAGATAACCCCCTAGGAGAAGCGCTCTCCCGAGGGGGTTACCTTGCGGGCGCACTCCCGAGTCCAGCATCTGCGTCCAAGAACATGAATGCCAGATTCGCCCCTGCCCCAGGTGCCCACGTCATTAGATTTGATTGACAGCAGCGGGAGCCAATGGCTGCGCTGCTATCAATCTATCCTATCAAGAGCCGGGACCCCGTAGAGAGAGGAGCTGATGAGATGAAGGGGCTCAGGTAAGTAAAATTGGGGGCTGGGATGGCCGGCGACTGCCAGGTGTTTTTTCACCTTAATGCATAGCATGCATTAAGGTGAAAAAACACGAGGGTTTACAACCCATTTAAAGCTCCATAATAATCCAGTAGCTCCAGAGAGACATCAATGTATTATTTTCTGTTTTTCATCATGCTGCACTAGGCATATGGTTTAAACATCTTGTGTATCAGCTTTAATGCAGAGTGTGATATCTTGATGTGTTTTAAAAGGAAGATTGCCTTGTTCGGTAATGTAATATACACTTAGAATCCATTTTAGGTGCTCAGGTTTCAGCGTACTTGCCAATTTTATGATATATCCCTTACTTTTTGGAATAGCGTTATCTATAATTGGCAGCAAAATTTCATCTATAAACGAAGGTTAGATGCTTGCCTGAATTACTGGCAAAAGTGACTGCGGAGGGTTTCCTGGTATGTCGTCTCTCATTGAGAGTATTTCTAGCCAAGCCTGCGATTTTGCAGAAACAAGGATAAAAAAGAAATAATGCCTGTTATTGTTCAGCTGAAGCCGAACAATAAGTGGTGTGTTTTTTTTTTTTTTGTTGTCTTTGGTAAAGCTTTGTACACACTATTAGAAAATCGGGCTCACGCGCATTTTTGGTGTCCACGTCCCATGTTGACCATAAGGATTCCTAAAATGTTACGAAAATTCATGAATGACAGAGGACTACTGCCCACATACGTAGCTACGGTCTATGTCTAGTCTATGGTCGTATACTTTGTTTCCAATCATGCACAGACTTGCTCATCTACTTTTTATAGGGTGGATACTGTACTAATTAAACGAAAATTGAATGGTATGTTAACTAATGAGAAACATTTTCCAACATGTACCTTTGTAAATGTTCATCTTAACAGTCAATATCGGATCGATCAAAAGCAACGTACTAACGAACAGAATACAGACATTTTTAGTTGGATTATAGCGTGTACTAGGCTTAAAAGGGTTGTAAACCCTCCTTGTTTTTCACCTTAAAGGGGTTGTAAACCCTCATGTTTTTTCACCTTAATGCATCCTAAAATTTCCACCTTGGAGACGCTCTTCCTTTCTGCCCATTGTCTCGGCTCTTGATTGGATAGCTTGATAGCAGCGCAGCCATTGGCTCCCGCTGCTGTCAATCAAATCCAATGACGTGGGCGCCGGGGGGTGGGGACGAGTCCAGCATTCTACGTCTATGGATGCAAATGCTGGACTCTGGAGCGCGCCCGCAAGGTAACCCCCCGGGAGATCGCTGCTCCTAGGGGGTTATTTTTGAACACAGTATCACTCTGTTCACACCTTCTATTCTAGGGGAGTGAGCATTTTGATTAGATCTGGGGGTGATGTTCACCTGCATGCAGATTAAGACTGATAAACTGGGGTGGTATATTTTCCTATTTTGTAAGATAGAGAATAGAACCTATGTACTGGCTAATGTGTATGCCCCTCCTCCTTTTAACATTATGATCCTGTGTAAATTAATGGAGTTTGTGCTGGATAAGCCGGGTGTGCCGGTGATAGCTATGGGGAACTTTAATATGGTCATGGACCTGAAATTGGATAGGTTCCCCCTAGGGACACAAATGGGCACCGTAGTGGATGACCGTCTGTTCCAATTTATTCGGGAGGCTAGACTGAAGGATATATGGAGAGTATGGAACCCAGAAGCCCGGCGGTACTTGTGCTCTTCCAGGACACACTCCACACTCTCCAGAATCTATCTGGTTCTAGGGAATGAGAAGGTGTTATCTGTGGTAAAGAATATAAGCTACATGTCAAGAGGCCTCTCGGACCATTCTCTGGTGACAGTGTCAGTAGAATTAGAGGAGAGTAACCGCCCCAGGGAGTGGAAAATAAGCCCTTTCTGGATGGAACTGATGGGTGAGCCAGATGAGATATTAACGGCCTTACGAGAATTTGTTGATTTAAATAGAGGTACTGCCTCGGAGGGGGTGTTATGGGATACCTTGAAGGCTTACCTTCGAGGTATACTGATACAAGTGTCAAAAATGTAAAAACGGACCAAGGATTGGGAAAAGGTGGCTGGGGAGAGGGTGACAATAATGGAAGAACAATATGTTAATGACCCAACACCTGATAGACTCAGGGCCTGGATAGATGAACAACAGAATTACTGGTTAATGATGCTTAGGAAAGTGGAGAACCAACAACTTTTTCAGAAGCTTGCCTTTGGGGAGGGGGAAAGTGTAGGCCACAATGCTGGCCAACCTGGTTTAGACAAACTCACCCCCATCTGTGGTTTCAACGATCACCATAGGGGAGGGGAGGGTATCTTCACATACTGCAGAAATAGTGGATACGTTTAGAGAATATTATGAGGATTTGTATAGCTCCCGTCAGGAGTAAATGGGGGAAGAAATGGTTGTTTTTTTCAGGAGTTTTGTGATTCCCTTCTCTCTCTGAGATGGACAGGCCAGGATTGTATCTACCCATAACAATGGAGGAACTACAGCGGGTTACGCAGGAGATGACGGGTCAGAAATCCCCAGGACCTGATGGTCTCCCGGGCAAGACATACCGGCATTACGGGAAGGTGTTGCTCCCGAAGCTGCTGCGGGTCTTGAACTGGTCGGTGACGGGGGAGAGCTTCCCTCATCTATGATGGAATCTACTATAGTAGTGATATATAAGGAAGGTAAAGAACCACTTAATACATCCTCATATAGATCTCTTTACTAAGCACAGATATAAAAATTCTTGCAAAGGTCTTGGCTGCTAGGTTGAATAAAATCATACAGAAACATATCCACCCCTACCAGTCAAGATTTATACCTGGAAGATCTACTAGTACAAATATATGGCGGGTATTTTGTCCTTGGATCCCGCCAAGGCTTTTGATAGGATTGAATGGCAATATCTGTGGAGGGCTCTGGCAGGATTTCAATTTGGTCTGATTTTTTAACTGGGTAAAATGCTCTATAAAAGGTGAATAATGAATATTCTGATACATTTTGATGGATGAGGGGGACGAGGCAGGGGTGTCCTTTGTCATCCCTCCTCTTCGCCCTCGCAATCAAACCTCTGGCAATAGCCCTTAGATCCTACCCTGAGGTAAGAGGATTTAGAAGGGGTGCAAGAAAAAGTAGCATTATATGTGGATGATCTCCTACTATTTCTCGGAGACATGCAGAATTCCCTATTGAAGGCTATGGATATTATCAAAGATTTTGGCCAACTTTCTGGACTTAGCTCAGTCCAGATAGCTCAGAAATAGTAATTGGCCCTGCCCCCATCCAATGGGAACGCGGCATGAATGAGATAATTCTGAAGGAAAATGCGGTATAAATTAGACAAGGTGGTGTTAAAAAATATAAGATTTGGAAACTTTGGTGGGATATAAGAGGCATCAGTATTTAAAAAGAGAGGGTAAAAGAACAAGGAAGACGGGATGCGACCTAATGAAATGGGAGAGTAGTGTAAATAAGTGTGAAAGGTGATGGATGGGAAGAGGAGATGGATGGTTGTCACTGTCGGAGGTTGTTTGGTTGGGTGGCTGGGAGAGAAGATCGGAGTAATAGAATGGGTGTTGGCTGGAAGATATTAGGGCTTCCCACTCAACAAACATCCAAGAAACTTGTACCTCATAGGTTTACTATTTTTACTCCTGACTGGTGGGGGGAGATGGATGATTGTATGATAAGATGTATAATGAAAAATGTTTCAATAAAGATTATAAAGTTTAAGATGCCTATGGAAGCTGTACCTATAGGTAAGCCTAGAATAAGGCTTACCTATAGGTACTGTAAATATTTCCTAATCGTGCGCCGTTTAGTAGAAATTTACTGTGCTTTGTGCCAATGATGTCATTAGCGCATGCGCTGTGAAGAAACGGTCCCCCTGTGCCATTTCTTCACGAGCGAGTGCTGTGACTGGCGACTCCGAACAGTCACAGGGCCAGAGTCCAGAAGGAAGATGGGCGAACATGGATGGGGTCTGCAGTGGGGACGGCGCGGGCTTCGTTTGCAGGTAAATGTCACATAATGAGCTAGTATGTGATGCATACTAGCACATTATGCTTTTACTTTGCAGAGGCAAAGTAAGGAGGTAAAACCCATCAGGGTTTACTTCCTCTTTAAGGACAGAGGAGACATCCAGGGTCTAATAGACCCCAGATCTTTCCATAAAGAGTATCTGTCACATGCCTATTGCTGTTGCAAGGGATGTTTACAGTACATCCCTTGTGACAGCAATAAAGGTGATTAATAAAAAAAAAAAAAGTGTACAAAAAAAAAAAAGGAAAGAAATGCAAAGCATCCCATTCCCCTGTGCTCGCGGATAAAGGTTGGGCCTTACACATGCCTAAATGGCGATTACACCAAATGTGTGAGGTATTGCCGCAAATGCCAGAGCGAGAGCAATGATACTAGCACCAGCCCTCCTGTGTAACTCTAAACTGGTAACCTGTAAGGGTTTTTAAAGCGTGGCCTATGGAGATTTTGAAATTTCATAGTTTGTTGCAATTTCACAAGTATGCGTAATTTTAAAGCGTGACATGTTAGGTATCTATTCACTCATTGTAACGCCATCTCTTATATTTTACCCAAAAACATTGGGTATTATGTGTTGTGTTTAAGTACATTAAAATTCATTCTCTCTCCTTACTGGCCATGGAGGCAGCAGCAGCAGCCATTGGCGCCTGCTGCTCTCAATCACAGCCTGTAAGGAGAGAGCAGGGGTGGGGCGGAGCTGCGCTCTGTGTATCCACCTTTGTCACTATCAAGAAGGCAGTCTAGAGCAACAATATGCAGACGCTGGGGCAGGTGGATGTGGACAGGAAGTAGCTGAAAGAGGCTTGAGGAGATCAGCAGCACTGAGATACAAAGAAGGATGAAAAAAGGTTAAAATAGCTTTTATAGAAAAAAAAAAATGATAATAGTTTGTGACGCCTGTCCAGTTAGGATTTGTACGTAGTTAAACCTGAATCTAACTGTTACATGAGACAGAGGTCCTAGCTCCCCAGTGTACAGCATGTGTTACTATGGCAATAACACTGTCATTGAAAATATGATCAACCTTTTTAGGCTCACGGTCGGTTAATTTTTAGCTTCTGAAAATTGGATTTGTTGTATTTGGCACATGAGTTTCTGTGACAGATATTCTAGTGTATTCATTCTGGGCTCTAATGACATTGCTCTTTTTGAAACAGTCTGCTGTGGGTTTTCTTGTACCTGTCCCCTAGCATACAACTTCCACCCTGTCAGCCTGCCGTACATATATGCTAACAATACAACATACACATTGAACCAGTATAAAGAGCCTAATACAAAAATGTTTCCTATTGGTCTAGTGGCAGCTGTCAATACATTTAATTTAATAAACATATGAGATCATGGTATAATTATTATTTTTTTAATTCATTTATTAGCTAAGAAAAAGAAAATCCCATATGTTGTCCTCAGAAAAGTAATAAAGTGGAAATCTTCCAATTGGGACACTAGTTCTGGTGACAACCAGGGATGATTCCTTTACTTTATGGGGGATTTTCTTTCACTTCCTATTTTTGCTATGGGACAGAAAGTGATGGAAAATCTCCCCAATGGGACACAGATGGTAAAAATAAACCTTACTGGCGCTATAGCCCTTCCTTAACCACTTCAGATCCAGAAGGTTTAACCCCCTTCATGACCAGGCCATTTTTTGTGATAAGGCACTGTGTTACTTTAACTGACAATTGCACGGTCATGCAATGCTGTACCCTCAAATAGAGCTTTCTTTTGGTGGTATTTGATCACCTCTGCGGTTTTTATTTTTTTTGCGCTATAAACAAAAAAACATACTTTTTTTGAAAAAAAAAAAATATTATTTTTACTTTCTGCTATAAAACACATCCAAGAAAAAAATTAAAAAAATCGAATTTCTTCAATAACTTAGGCCAATATGCCTAAGCTCGTCGGGGTGGGGCGCTTTAAAAAAATAATTATTTATTTTTTCTTATTTATTTTTTATTCTTTTATATAATTAAATTGTGTTTAAAAAAAAAATGTGATTGCTGTCACAAGGAATGTAAACATCCCTTGTGACAGTAATAGGTGGTAAGAGGTACTCTTTTAGACCCCCGATCCCTCCTTTTGTTTTCGGCGATTCTGAATACTGTATATTTTTTTAAAGCAGGCACCATTGGCAGCCGAGTAAACAGGAAGTGACGACGTGACATCACTTCCGTGTTTACAATCAGGCTTTGTGCCAGTTTGTCCCTAGCCGCCGGAAGTGACGGACCAAGGATCGGGTCTCCCGGTGGGATGGGAGGCACGTTCAAAGTGGCGGGAGGTGGCAGGAGGGGGGGACGTCCCCTCCCGCTCCTGCCCAATAACAGCCGAGCGGCTTTTAGCCGCATCAGTTGTTATCCCTGGAAAGCCAATCGCCCTCTCTAAACAACGGTACCGGGATGATGCCTGCAGCTGTGGGCATCATCTCGGTATAATCCCCGAAAGCCCAGCGGGGCCCAGCGGGTGGCTGAGTGACAGGTGAGAGGGGCCCCGCCCTCCTCCATTAGGGGCCCGTCCGGGGGAGGGGAGGAGGACGGAGCGGCCATCCGGGATTGCTGCTGGAGCAGAGCCTATCCACCCTTGGGGGGCCCCCACCCCCACAGTGGTGGGGCCCTACGTAGCTTGCGTAGTGAGCGTATAGGGCGGATCGGCTCTGGCTGATAGTGAAATAGCTCACTTGAATTATTGTGCTATCAAGGACTGATCTATTAGGTCCTCAAGGGAGGCTGTCAGATATTAGGAAGGTTTCCTAGTCCACTGCAGCAGTAGAGAGTTCTGCTAACCACTTATGCCGCGTACACGCGATCGGAATTTCAGCCAGCAAAAGACCGATGAGTGCTTTTCATCTGAAAATGCGACCGTTTGTAGGCTCCATTGGAATTTTGCTGTCCGAATTCCCACCAGCAAAATTTTGAGAGCAGGTTCCCAATTTTTCAGACGGAAAAGGTTTCTATCGGAAATTCCGATCGTCTGTAGCAATTCCGACGCGCAAAATTCCTACGCAAAATTCCTACGCATGCTCGGAAACAATTCGACGCATGCTCGGAAGCATTAAACTTCATTTTTTCTCGGCTCATCGTAGTGTTGTACGTCACTGCGTTCTTGGCGGTTGGAATTTGGTGTGACAAGGCAAGACAGTTTGAGCGGAATTCCGTCGGGAAAACCATCAGAGCTTTTTCCGATGAGAATGCCGATCGTGTCTACGTGACATAAGTCCAGACTCTGTCATATTTTTTCGGACAGCCTCTATGTATATTGGTGTCCTTGTATAGGGGTACCACATTGTTTTCCAAAGACATATAGAGGGACTCAACATTTTTAGTTAAACAGATTGAGCACAATAAAACAAACATTCCCCAGTAAACTGTTAAAATTGTTACCTAAGCATTTGCAGTTTACAACTTTCAAAGCTGCTAGCTCCTGCTTGCTCAGTGCTGCTTCCCTAAACTTCCAGTCTTCTCAGAACTAAAGAGAAGAGGCTTGGGGATTAATACTATTCTAAATCTGACTTTGATTTTTTGTAGCCTTTTGCACTATTTTTTATCCTTAACATGCTCTCCTAATAAGCTACAATGACAATCCAGAGAGTGACCATTACACATGATATGACATGCACAGTGTTACATAGAGCAAAAAGTAACAAGTAACATCTGTTTCCGCTCTGGAGGAATAAATTATCTAGTAAAAATGACATTTTATGGCCAGTAAGCTGTATTAAAGTATGCAGCTCACAAGTACAAGGGGGGAAGGAGAACAGAGAGATCAATATACATATAGTGCAGAGATTTATATATGCATTACTGAAACAGATGCTTGACTCGGGCTGATACTTAAAAGGTTGTTTCAAGCCAGTTTACGGTATTTTGGTGGCTGATTCTGTTATAAAGTGTCTGCCCAGAGCACTTCTGCTACCCAGGGACTCCCTTTATGGATTTTGCATGGCAAATGGCAGTAATGTTTGATAGGAAACATTGGTCTTCTTGTGATGAACGCCCATTCAGTAAAAGCTGGGCTAGATTGAGACGTGAAAGAAGGCAGATCCGAGGGCGATGTTTTCACATCATTAACTGAAATGTAAACTGTAATGAGATTGTAGGCCACACCCCTCCCAAACGCTTTTGCCCAGATACAAAACAATCAAACTAAATACACAGAAAGCAAAACTTGTCAAAAAAATGGCCGCAGCACTTTATTGGTTTTCTACACATTAATATCCTTTAATACTCTTGTATTATCAACCAAATGACATCATAAATTCAAATAAAGCATCCATTCTTATTGCATAACAGGAGCAGCACCACATATTTTACATAGAAAATAAGTCCCCCCCCCCCCCCCAGAATACCAGGGTGACCCAACCACATAATAGTGCTCGCGACTGGGGCGGGAGTGAGGGAGCTTTTTCCTCTTGTCTTGGACACTGGGAAAGAGGGCAAAAACCCCATTCTCACTTCGTTAAATAGCCTCTTTCTGGTTCTCTAGAACATTCCCGGGATTTTCATTGGTTCCCACAGCAGAAACTTTCCCTGCATCCTTAAAGCGGAGGTTGACACAAAAATGAAACTTGCGCTTTTGGAACCCTCCCCCCCTCCGGTGTCACATTTGGCACCTTTCAGTGGGGGGGGGGGTGCAGATACCTGTCTTAGACAGGTATTTGCACCCACTTCCGGGCATAGACTCCCATAGGAGTCTACGCCTCTTCCCGTCCCCCCGCGCTGTCTACTGGGACACAAGCGGGTCCCAGGAGATAGCCGGGACCAGTTAGGACGCGCAGCGCGACTCGCGGATGCGCAGTAGGGAATCGGGAAGTGAAGCCGCAGCGATTCACTTCCTGATTCCCTCGGCTGCCGACATTGCTGGACCCTGGGACAGGTAAGTGTCCATTTATTAAAAGTCAGCAGCTGTTTTTGTAGCTGCTGAAAAAAAAAATAGTTTTTTTTAAAACCAAAAGAAAGCTTTATTTATGGGAAAAAAAGTAAAAAATTTTGTTTTTTTTCAAAATTGTCGCTCTTCTTTTGTTCATAGCGCAAAAAATAAAAGCCGCAGGTGCGATCAAATACCACCAAAAGTGCTCTGGTAAGGAAGGGTGTTTAAAAGCCCTGTATTGAAGCGGTTAAAGGGGACAGCACCATAAAAATCCTAAAATACCAAATGCTATAAATCCATATTTTATTAATTAAATAGATTAAATTGGGAAGGGGTGACCATAATCTCAAGAAAGTGGGCCCATATTGTGCCCCCTTTTAACATAAGATTGAAGGCCACACCCCTCCCAAACGCTTTTTCTCAGATACAAAACAATCAAAATAAATAAACAGAAAACAAAACTTGTAAAAAAATGGCCACGACACTTTATTGGTTTTCTACACATTAATATCCTTTAATACTCTTTTATTATCAACCAAATTACATCATAAATTCAAATAAAGCATCAGTAGTACCACATACTTTACATAGAAAATAAGTCCCCACAAGCCGGACTTGAACATCAAGGCCGGCCCCACCCCACCGCTGTGGCCATCTCTATACTGTATTGTAGGCCTAAATTGAAAATATCCACACCGACATCTGAAAGGTGGACCCCATCTTGCCTGTACAAGCCTGGAATACCACCTTCCAGATCCACGGGCCTATAGGATAGCCCACCAATCATGGGCTTTCAAGGCTCTTCCACATCTTCTCCATGACCATCCTCTGAGCAGAGGACAGCCAGGCGAGACGAGGGACAACCTCAGAAAAGACAATTGTTGTACCTGGGGAAGTGACTGAAAAAACTGTGAAGGTCCCGTTTTATCATAAACAATAAATCCAGTGTTCTTATATTCCCCAAATCATTTCCCCTTAAATGAACAACCAAGATAGTAGGTGGGGGCCAAATTTGATATAAACTAGATAAATTAAAATAAAACCACTGAAGGCCTCTTACGCCTTTCCAATATAACTGAAAGGATTTCGGCTGCAGGGACAAATTCGTAGTGTAACTTCTCTGGGCCGCTCTCTTATGCACCCAATACATAAACAAATGACCCATAATCTATACTGTGTGCTGTAAACCTGAGGAATTAAACAAAAAGATTAGGCCCGACATACAACTTAAAACACTTAGATTTCCACCTCCCCCAGCTCCATAATGGCTGATTCCTGTAAACCCCTCCGGGCCGCCTCTGAAGCTGCGCCAATTCTAAAGGAGTGGGAGGAAAATTTAAGGGAGCCCAATCCCATGTGTTCCAAGCATTTCCGTAACACCACATGAAACTGGTACTTGGTAAGCGAAGCTAAATTAACATTAATAAGGAAATGTCCCGCCCAGGAGGGCCTAACCCCCAGGAACTGCTGAGCAGTCACCACCGGGCATACTAACCCTTTTCTTGGGCCGACAATGAGATCCACCCACCTGTCCCATATTGGTCAGTTTTAGACTTTTGCAGCAAAATATGCACCCCTGCATGGTCAACAACCACTTGACTATATAAAATTCCTGAACTCCCAAACTTACTACATGCCACTAATTTCAAAATTCGGAAAGCCCCAAAAAAATGCAAAAAACAAATGCGGTTCTAAAAAGCAACGCTTCGTATGGTGAAAAACAAATCACTTTTGGAACCTCGCAAATGCCACTAAGGATGTCCAGGGAGATTGGCCTTCTGTTATCTGCTACGAAGGTCAACCTCCTGTAACCCCTAAGCGCCTGTTTTATGGAAAAATAACCTGAAGAAGAAAGAGATGCCAGCTAACGTTCTCATCACATAACTGCTCAACAAACGCTGCTGCATTAGAAATGCTAGGAATGCCAAAATAGCTCCTTTCGATTGAACATCAAACTGGAAACCCTCTCCACTCTTAAAGGACAACCACGACCTCCAAGCCGCTGCATAACTTGACCAGGTCTCGGGGGCTACAGAATCCCTAATAGCTTCCGTCACCACGGTTATATCACCTTTCACGAATGCTCCGGACATGGGAGACCCACCTTATCCGCCTCTGGAAGCAGCTGACAAAATTAGTCCATCTACAACCAAGATAACGCATTGGCTATGTTATTCAAGATCCCAGGAGTATATTTGGCTTTAAGCCAAATGGTAAATTTCAAACACAAAAACACAATCTGCCTTAGATAACCAACACAGAACCTGAAGAGAGGCAATTCACCGCAAACAGGACTACTCTATTGTCAGTCACCCCCAAGATACGCCTATTTGCAAACTCAGTACCCCCCAATTCGAAAGCAACTAAAATAGGGAACAACTCTAAAAGTACCACGTTCTTCGTGACCTGCCTGTTAACCCGCGATTCTA
The DNA here is from genome assembly GCA_028564925.1 of Lithobates sylvaticus. Lineage (NCBI taxonomy): Eukaryota > Metazoa > Chordata > Amphibia > Anura > Ranidae > Lithobates > Lithobates sylvaticus. Next base: position 86,911,374 of record CM053038.1, on the reverse strand, counting down.
TGACTATGCCGCACAACCCCAGAGAGTTTTCCATACAGCACCAAAACCTTTGGATCCAGCCACATCAGTGAAAAAAAATAAAATATGGAGGCAAAAACTGCAGGTATCCTTTTTGGATGCCTAGGATTTCTAATGATGTGTAAGGCAGACACGTTGGCAGCAGAATACCAAAATCATGGTGCCATATCACGAAAGGCTTGCAAAAATTCAAAACAAAGAGTATCACCTGGCGGTCCTATAAACAAGGAATCGGTACAACAGGGCCAGTTGTACTTCCATATCAGCAGCCCTGTGCATAAGGCCTTATAAGGTTTTGCTATAGATTTGGTATCTTATGAATCCTAAAATGATCGTACTTAGATGTTTTGTAACTATTTTATGTGACCTGATTTATTTCAGGGTGGTCAGTCTTTTCTGACAATTTGTGCTTTAAACAATAGCAGATATAGTTTAGATTGTGGCTGCCCTGTACTCTAAATGATTGAATTGATAACATTTGCTGAAAGGACTGTCTGCAGAGAATGATTTTACATCAAGTTGGAAAATCATTTAGACTGATCTATTCCATTCTTCTAGCCATTAGCGGTCATTTTTGTACCCACAATGTTATGACCGTCATTTGTGTTCCTCAAATCTCCTCTCTATGCTCTTCCCAATTGTCAGTGCTGCACATCAAATAACCAGCCACTCCCTTTCATTTTTCTACCTGCACAGAAAGAATGAAAGCAAATATATGGTTCTTATAGGCACCACAGGGAGACATATTTTTTAAAGTTTTGTAGGTTTACACCTAACACATAAAGCCATAAATTAATAGAGTTTTAAAATTCTCCAGTACATTCAATGACTGTACAAATGTTGTTTGAAAGTAATGTTCTTAAAAAAAAAAAAGTTGGTTTTAACATTCAATTATGCAATGAATGGACTTTTTTGAACCTAAAACCTCATTCACTTCTAGAAATGTCTACAATAAAAATGTTCCATTGTGCTCCTTTTGAATTTTCTTGTCACTGGGGTCAAAAACAAACAAACATTCGTTTGACCCCAACAACTATAAGAAATGAAAACTAATGAAGATCCTTAAAATGAAATTTTGAGAACCAAATTCTACTAGTGTATATCCAGCTTAAAATGATATTAAAGGCAGAGGAAAAACAAAAAAAACAATCGCCATACTTACCTGCTCTATGCAGTGATTTTGTACATAGCAGCCCCAATCCTCCTTTTCTCAAGTCCCCCAAGGGGCACTCCTGGCCCCTCCCTCCTGCCAAGTGCCCCCATAGCAAGCAGGGGGTTTAATTCCTGCTGCAATATGTTTACAACTGTAGCACCCTCTATTGTGCTACTAGTGTTAGTGCAGGTACATTTATGTTTTATGGTTAGTTTGTGAGTCTGAAATTGGGTCAGGGTTTTCTGCAGGTCAGGCTGGATGACTCACTGGATCCGGAAGTTTGGAGAAACTTCTAGATGCTTGTGGGCGGAGGCCAGGAGGGCTGATCTGCATACTTGAGGGAACTTGGCTAATCCCCAGGCAGATAGTCCTGGCAGGGGGGCTGAGTCAGCCCTGAAATATGGGGGTGCAATGCCAGCAGGGGAAGCAGTGGAAGATGGAGTGCTGAGGAGGCTGTTGGTGGCCTAGGAGGAGACCCCCAGGACTGGGGGGCTCTGCCTCCAGGCTGGGTCTCAGGCTGGCTGGGAAAAATCAGCATCAGGTTTGGGAAGGAATCTTGCCAAAGAGCAGCAGGGAGCAAGGAGGACAGGAGGAGGAGGAGGAGTGAGTACTTCAGCACACCCAGGGATTCACAAGGGGAGAGACTGCCACATGAAGCAAGCTTTCAAAGGACTGCTCTGTGCTTTGTCCTGGGAGATCTTCGGAGCAGCCGGGTGGGCAGTAGACGTGCAGCCAGGAGGCCTGGTACACAAGTAGCCAGGAGGGCTGTTAGTACCTGCAGGCGGTAGATCTGGGAGCAGTTCTATAAGAGGAGGGGAGATACTCCTGCATGCAGCTTTTCAACATTTTGTGCTATTTTCCAAAGCAACTAAGCTCTCCTGGTCCGTAAGGGACTTTGATACTGATCCAAGAGACTGGGTGTTTCTAACAAGTAGAGCCTAGGATCTTTTCTCTGTACATAGGAAGGAAGTTGTCATCAAATTGGGCATCCCATCAGGGGCAGCTGGTGTTTTCTTTTTTGGGGGGGTGCCGGCAAACAACCATTCCCCCAGATCGGCCAGCGGCACCCCCCGCTCTAGGTAGGTCGGTCGGGTCACCCGCTCCCCCCCTGGTTGGTCAATCACCCAGACTTATATGTGGGTGTCCTTTGCGCTGATATTTGAACTAGATACTAAAATAGACGAATAAAAATAGATAATAAATAGAAGTGATCTAAAATGTGAACGCTCTGATGCTAAAAGTGGAACAAGTCCTAAGACAAGCTGCAAAATCTAAGAGTGGACGCTAACCCGTGAATCAAAATAAATAGAAAGTGATTTTGCGCTAAAGTGCATCAAATGTTAAAGTGCTCTATGTATACATCAAACATTAAAGTGCTATATAAGTGTGTAATAAAAAACAAATTAATGGTCACTACGTCGTGACTCAGAGGCTGATATTACACTGAGTGAGGTGAATCAATCATAAATCTAAATGCAATGGAAAATAAATATAAACACTTCATGTATCCTGCATTTCAACATCAGCTGTTGCCAAGATTGTGCGTCCTTCCAACACTGGCACAGTTTCTAGAAGCTGTAGCACATGCTTTGTATCTTTTAGATACACTTTAGTTTGCTGCACTGCTGGCTTCTAGAAACTGTGCCAGTGTTGGAAGGACGCACAATCTTGGCAACAGCTGATGTGTCGTCATTATACACCATAGTCCCTCACCATGAAGCCTGCACAGCCATGAAGTGGTTACTTAGAGCACATAGCACTTTACTATGCAAGCACAGGAAGTTTTTAATCAAATGTTTGGATTTTAGTTTGAAATGCAGTTACTTTTGGCATAACCAGTCGTTTTATAAGCAAACCATAGGGATCGCCATGGGAGCAAAATTTGCCCCTAGCGTAGCTAATGCATTTATGGCACACTGGGAGGAAGATTCCGTCTATGCTAATATGCCTGCCCAATTAGCCTTATACAAAAGGTATATTGACGACTTGATTATAATTTGGAACGGAAGTCAGGAGACTCTAGAAGAGTTTTTAAACAATCTTAATAAAAATGATAAAAACATTAAGCTTGTGTGGAATATTAACGCCACCACTGTCGACTTCCTTGATCTTAATATTTCCATCAAATCGGACAGGATTATTACTAAAACGCATTTCAAAAACGTTGACACAAACAGCTATATATCATTACATAGCTGTCATTTCAAACCTTGGTTATTTAACATCCCGAAGGGACAATTGGTACGCATTCGACGAAACTGTACCAGAGATGAAGACTTCAATATACAAGCTAAGCTGATTGGTGTCAGGTTCAAAGAAAAAGGATATGAGGAATCCTGGATCCAAACAACAAATCCTGGAGGTAGAGAAAATGAGTAGAGTAAACATGCTGCAGGATAAACCCAAGAATAAGTCTGGTACCTGGAGTGAAGCTCCATGTTTGATTTTGGATTTTAATGCTCAACATAAGGATGTCGCCAAAATTATTCAGAAACACTGGCACATACTTACTAGTGACAAAGACCTCAAAACAATCCTCCCAACAAAACCGAAGATTATATACAAACGGGCACCGACAGTTAGAGACCTAGTGGTTAAGACTGTAGTGGACCCACCCCCGAAAAAAGGTTTTTCCTTCTTTTCTGGAAAAGGCTTCTTTCCTTGCAGAAGCTGTTATGCCTGCCGGAAAGCCCAGAAATTTCAAGGCAAAAGAACCGATTTCATGGCCACGACCACAGGAGAAAAGTACTCTATCAAAGATTTCATTAGCTGTCGGACAGAGGGAGTTGTGTACTGTTTGCAATGTAGCTGCAACTTACAATATATAGGGCGAACGAAAAGGGAGCTAAAAGTTTGCATTAAGGAGCATATTCAGAAAATTATTAAAGGCTGCCCCAAACATAATGTTTCACGGCACTTCGCCCTAGTGCACAATAAAGACCCAAATCAGTTGCGTTTTTGGGGGATAGAAAGCTACAACCCCTCTTGGCGAGGAAGCCACAAAATAAGGGTGATTAGCCAGAAGGAATCGATGTGGATCTATTCTATGCGCACATTGGTTCCAGAGGGGTTAAATGTAGAGTTCGATTTAAATTGCTTTTTAAGCAATTTTTAAAGATATTGATACTCACATACAGAGATTACAAGGTCATTCACTGTCTAGAGGCACCATTTACTGCTCCAAGATACTTTAGTGCAATAGATACATGAGCACACCTTTTTAAATTGTGCAGAGTATTTTATATATATTTTATATATATTTTATATATATTCATTGATTTTAGAGATATATATATATATATATTTTTTATTAACATTTTTATATAGTGTTGATATATGGATTTTTACATTATGTTTGCGTTTATTACATCTGTATGGTTTCACACACTGTATTTATATCGAATAGCCCTGTAGGACATTTTCGGTATCCAAAACCATACCCAGTAGGAAGATGTGGTTATAAGACAATCTCTCATATATGGGCAATACAGACATCCCACATACAGTTGCATATAACCTTATGTTTGGGAACATTCAACACTATTTTTACATTTATACATATTTTAATTCATTTTAAAGTTATTTTAATATTCAGTATCATGATTTTCATAATTTTTATGACATAATATGGACATAGTAATATATTCTTCTTTTATCCCTTATCGATGGGATTTTTGGGGACTCACGAGAAATTATATGTCTTTGAAGCCCCTACCGTTCAATTATAATCTTTTTATTCGATGCCCCTCTTTTTTGACATTAACTAACAGTTCTATAAGCCATCATGGACATTGGACTGTTGTTAATGCAATAACTAACATGGGGCAGGACTCTGTGTTGTTGCCAGAATGATGCTCACATCTACATATATATTTATTTATTTTTTGTTGTTATATATATATACATATTTTTAGCTGGCATTGTTGTTGTCAATTTACTGATTGCCATGCTTACTGACATATTTATAGGTCTAACCTAGCTTCCGTTTATGCATATTGGATTTAATTATCCACCTTCGACCACATATGCATAGATTGGGATTTACTAGATCACTGCCTCAAGAGGCTACATTAGGGCTACATCATGACAATCCACAAATTGTCAGGGATCGTTCCCCGATGGATCAGTGTAATAGTAATATAATATCCCTCAGTACATTTAGTTCTATGGCCGCCTTTTGCACCACTACTCTGTGCCACTTATGAATGGTTCCGGTACTGGTTCTAGGTGTTTGACGTAACTAAGTCATTTTTTACTAATTGCGCAGAGCGCTTATCTAGGCTTTTGTGTCTTTATGTACACATGAGACAACTCCTGATTATATAACATGCTAAACATCACTGTGAAGAGAAGAAATAGTGGACACCAATGAGATCCGCTGTATAGAGCGCAGTAAGACCATAGAAAAATGGCCGCGCTTTGTTTACATGCGCGGACCACGGCAAAATGGCCGCCACGTAACTTCCGGTTGTCACATATAAAAGACAACCCAAGGCAACCAATCAGCATCCCCTGATGAAGTCACGAGGTCACGTGACGTAACGCGTAGGGATTGGTCAGGATACCGGAAGTGTTTGACACGGAGACCGCGCGGACACTCATCTAGCTGTTTTTATCAATGTAAGCATTTACTTTTATTACAAATAAACGTGTTTGATATACTTCACGATCGGGTCCCTCTCTCCACTTTTTCTCATTTGGCAATTATCTCACCACCCACGGAGGGTGAGCCATCACTGCAGGATTGCGGTGCACTCTGTAGACCTACAAGTGGAGGGCTATTTCTGGTGACACGTCTGTGGGGAAGTGGAGATCTGGATCGTGGACCTCACTGCTTGGAGACAGATTGTACTGGGATCCATCCGGGGGAATTGAGAGCTGGAAACTGCCACAGTTGGTCTTTGAGATGCCCATTTTGACCTTAAGAGAGGTGAGAGGCTAGAGAGCACTATTGATGAGCAGGCCCTCACTACCCAGCACCCCTCACGTTTGGAGAAAGAAAGAACCTTTACATATCTGTGTTATAGAGACTAATAGAGCTTTACTTATGGGTGTCACTTTTATCACACCATTTTTTATATCAACTACTTTGCGGACTCTTTTTATACCCACCGATTGATTTATTTATTTAGTTAGTCTGTGGTTTTTATATGTGATTTGAGATCGAGTGTTTTTACCTTATTCATTCACTTTTATTATTTATGAAATTCACTATTGGTTGTGTATACATGAAGTGTTTATATTTATTTTCCATTGCATTTAGATTTATGATTGATTCACCTCACTCAGTGTAATATCAGCCTCTGAGTCACGACGTAGTGACCATTAATTTGTTTTTTATTACACACTTATATAGCACTTTAATGTTTGATGTATACATAGAGCACTTTAACATTTGATGCACTTTAGCGCAAAATCACTTTCTATTTATTTTGAATCACCCAGACTTACCCCATCTAGGTTTGGGGGCAGGCAGCGGCGGGCGGCAGGGGGTGGGCAGTAGGAGGAATTGTGCCCCATCATTGGTGTCAGTGAGAGAGATGGTGCCTCATCATTATTGTCAGTTGGACAAATAGTGTCCAAAGGGCCAGATAGAAGCAAGCAAAGGGCCATATCTGGCCCCCGGGTCGCAGTTTTGAGACCACTGCTCTAAAGGGTACAGAGGGTAACAAAAAGTGTGTGCAGGTTGAACAATCTATGGGGCATGATATGCCTGTATGTATTTTATGTGTCGATTATTTTTACATTGTATTAACTAATGCACTTATTTTTAAAACATATAAGCTCCCCATTACAGTTTACACTGACTTCAATATGAGAGCCTTAGTCCTCTCTGAACTGTCCAATTAGTGATAAGGTGATTATCGGGTCATGTAATCACTCTCAAAGGGGTGACCTTTACCCTCTCACTGCTGCAGTATGTGCCCCTTCCCTCTACCAGAACAGATATTCCAGTTAAATGAGGCATCAGGGGTTGTTAAATGGAGACTGATGTCTCTGCTACCATGCTGCCAGGGGAACTGGCCATGACTAATTTGGGAGCAGCAAAGGCTGAGCACTTCTAAGGCCACAGTGTTCCAGCAGTCCTATAAAAAATATAAGGTTTATGTGGTTAGTGATCTTTCCCCTCGCTGGACCATATCTGCATTAAATACAGGGAGGGATCCCCTGGGGTTAAAACTGTATATAGTTCTTAGAAGTGGTGCCTGTGTTAGTTTTCTTTTTTTAGGCGTTCCTTTATTTTCACTTTGTGATCCGGCCAGTAAGTCTGCTATTTTTTTCTTTACCAGGCCAAGCTGTCCAGCAAAAGTGGCAGTTAGAGGGTTCAGACAACCCATATAATATTGACAAGAGTGTTTACAATGATCAGATTTGATTCATTTATGTAAAATCGTTTTTCCTGGGAAAAGAAAAAAATCTTTTTGCAGTAACTACCTTAAAAGTGTTAGCTGGAGTTCAGTTTTATTATCTAAATCTGCTACCACCTTATTCTTACATTTCCTTCTCCATAGCCAGGTCACTACTCTAACCTTCTGCCCAGTGGTGTATTTTGGTTTTGTGTTGCCCTAGGCAAGAATAAAAACCACTGGTGGCTGGTGTTTTTTTTTTTCTTGCCTGGCAGCACCTCAAACCTTCCTCCCTGCCCGCTCACTGTCTACCAGTCAGTCCGACACTTATACCATCTTGGTGGCGGGCATCGGGCATCAGCAGCGGGCAGCAAGCATCGGGCAGTGTGCAGCAGCTCCTGTGTCCTTTCCTCTACGGGCGTCTCCTCCCCTCCTTCTAGGTGTCCAATAGGATCATCCGTCCTTTCAACCAATCAGGTAATGGGTCTCCTGATTGGCCAGGAGGAGGATCAGTGTGAAAATAGAGTATATTCATTCGCTATTGTAACACACCTTTGCATTCTCTGCGCCCCAAGCTCACCCTTTTTTGAAGCCTATTAGAGCCTCTGGCTCTAATGAGGTGCTTCAACCCCCCCCCCCCCCAATTGGAAAACATGCATCCGGTTTCCTGAAAGAGGCCGGACGCATAGATGGGGGGGGGGGGGGCGACGCCCACGTGCCCTTGATGGGCCGGCTGCCCCTGCTAAAAATGGGTGTCCCCCTCCACCTAAATTTGTCCCATCCCAGCCGCTTTAAAATTGTGCACACCAGTACAACGGCATCAAACGATGTAAATTTTACTATCAATTCTTTACAGGTTACCACTTTAGATTTACAGAGGAGGTCTGGTGCTAGAATTACCACCGATGATCTGATGTTCGTGGTGATACCTCACTTGTGGGACGATCGATGTTTACTTGCGTGTGAGCATGGGAGGACGGGAGCACTTTAAACCTTTTTATTTTTTTTTATTTACATAATTTTTTTTATACAGTTGCTTTATTTATTTTTTTCTAATCACATTTATTGCTGTCACAAGGAATTTAAACATCCTTGTGACAGGAATATGCATGTGGCAGGTACTCTTTATGGAGAAATCTGGGCTCTATAAGATCCCAAATCCCTCCTCCGCCCTTAAAAGCATTCAAAACACCAAGATCTGTATTTTTGATTTTGAATGCTTTAGATTTTTCAAGACTGGCGCCAATTGTTACAGAGAAAACCAGAAGTGATGTCATCGGTTCTGGTTTATTGTTTTACGAACAGCCGAGCAAAGCCAATCCTAACTTTGCCTGGCTAGTTGTTCGGGTGAAAAAAAGAAAACTAAAAATGCAAAACGCATCAAAAAAGGCATCAAAAACACACAACACTTGCATTTTTGATGCGGCACCATTGAAGTCTTTTACACGCAAAAACGCAATCTGCTGTGGGAAAAGAGTCTCTGACCCTTTCCAATAACGCATAGATGTGTTAACCCTTGTTGCATCAAGCGCTTGAGCGTTAATTCATTTAAAATCACCAGAATAAATTATTATTAGGGCCAAAAAAATTAATTAACGCCCAAGCTCTTGATGCACCTAAACATGTCTAGCATAGGTGTGTGCACGGGGTGTGCCGGGTGTACCTGGGCACACCCTAATCACCCATGCAGTGTTTTTGTAGCCCAATGCTGGCTGTCTCTCGAGATCTGCCTGCTGGGCTGCTGTGAAATGCTCCATCCAGATCCAAGCAATGTGTACCCCGTGAGACAGTTTCACATTGAGCCGATATCGGAGCTTGTAAGATCCGCTCAGAGTGTGACACTGTCATGTATTGTAACTGCATGCAGGGAGAGAGAGGAGCTGTCAGAATTCATCAGTGATGTCGGGGTGAGAGGGACTGAGCAGCTATTGAACACCAGCCAATTATTGGGCTGCTAAAGGAAGGGGGCGGAGCCACATACACATAGTGGCCCGCCCAGTCCCCATTCTATTGGCTGGTGTTCTCCTCTGTCAGTGCTTCCAATCAGTGCCGCTTGTCAGTGCAAATCAGTGCCACCTGTCAGTGCCAGTCAGTGCCACTCAGTGCTTCCAAATCAGTGCCACCTGTCAGTGCCAATCAGTGCCACCTGTCAGTGCCAATCAGTGCCACCTGTCAGTGCCAATCAGTGCCACATGTCAGTGCCACCTGTCAGTGCCAATCAGTGCAACCTGTCAGTGCCAATCAGTGCCACATGTCAGTGCCACCTGTCAGTGCCAATCAGTGCAACCTGTCAGTGCCAATCAGTGCCACATGTCAGTGCCACCTGTCAGTGCTAATCAGTGCTACCTGTCAGTACCAGTACCAGACATGTGTTAGAGCTTTGGGTGCACACCCTAATGCAATAGGCTGCGCACGCCTATGACGTCTAGACGCATTGACGCGTGTTTACAAGCATCAATCGCTTTTTCTGCCAAAACAGAGCTGCCGGGCTTGAACACATCTATGAGAGATGGCCAATCGCCCGGTGTGCATGAGGCCTAATAATTGGTTAAACTGGCTAATCGAGCTCTTCCTGCATCTGATTAACTTTTTATTGCATGTGGACTGCCTAATTATTTCCACTTGCAATGCTGAGATCAGAGAAAACACTGGCACCAATTTGGTGAAAAGAAATATCATCACTGGGAATTATTATTATAAAGTGATATGTAAATATGATATAAAGTGATATATAAAGGGAAATACTGATTATTTTGTTCATATGATCCCCAGTGGCATATAGATACTGTGACAGAATTTCATTATTTTCTGTGTTCTCACTTCTGAGCTATTTAATCTCACCGGGATTCGTATTTGTTTAACACAGAGAGGATGATAATATTGAATGCTAGACAGTGACAGGGACATGTTGGTTAAATGGGGAAAGACACTAAGTAAACAAGTGTAGAGAAGGGACGGGTCGGGTTCACCATCCATCTGCTTCCTTTCAGCTGGTGTTTTCCTTTATTCCAGATATACAAGTACCCTGCAATGATTTATAGAACTGTAGAAAAAAATATAATTTTGTGCTGCCAGCCTGCTGATTGGACAATAATGGAGCAGATGCATTGATGAGGTCATCTTTCTGCTCACTCCTCCCGTTAGCATGTTTAGTCAGCACATGTGTACTGTGGAAGAGCATGATTGGCTCCCAATGCTGGCCCTCTCTCTCCTAGTCTCAGCATACCTCCCAACTTTTTGAGATGGGAAAGGGGGACACCTATTAGCAAAAATATGTAGGCATAGGACATCCCCCTCCCCCCTTGTTGCCACGCTCCGTTAACCACTTGCTTACTGGGCATTTAAACCCCCCTCCTGCCCAGACCAAATGATGGTGCCATCAATTAATGACCGATAAATCGTTCAGTGGACATAAATAAATACATTTTATGTTCGTTTTTTTACATATACCTAGTGCAGACAGGTCGGACAGGAAACACATTAATCTTTCAATTTATCGTTCATTCGGCAGAAAATTTCCAAACTTGTCCTTCGTTTTTTCGGCTCAAAAACATCCAAACGATTATCGATTTTGTGCCCATTAACTGGCCGAACGGTCTAATGATCAAATTTCGGCCAATTTTTTGTATAGTGTATGGCCAGCTATAGTTTGTAATAAAATTTTGCAAACAGGTAATTTTTCTCCTTAATTGATATGCGTTGATGAGGCGGTACTGATGGGCACTGAAAGGCTGCACTGATATGCTTCTAACTGAAGGGGGAGGGTACTGACTAGAGGAAGTGACAGATCGTGGTTTCTAGCTATTAGGAACACACGATCTGTGATTCCTCTCAGAACAGAACAGGGAAGTCTGTGTTTACATACACTCGTCCCTGTTCTGTGTCTCCTGCTCACGATCGTTCGTGGCCGGTGGTCATCGCGACCGTCGGCCACGAGCATTGGCACCCCCTGCTGTGCAGGGGGGCCACCCTGGCGCAGTGCGTCGGCTGGTCGGGAAGCGGCTAAAGAGGAACTGCAGTCTGCTAATATAATTTGAAAAATATCTTTGCCCTTCTGAAGCTTCCCTCCAACCACTTTGCATATTATTTTAAATATAGTGTGATTCTGTACTTGCCAAATATGCTGCAGAAATATCCCTCTACTGAGTCTGGCTGCAACCATTTTAACTGTGGGCAGCTGAAGCTGCTGCCTGTTCACTTCCTTGATTTACACAGAGGTACACCTCCAGCTCTGCAACTCTCATTGGCCCTCTTATGACTCATCCCCCCTCCCTTCCTGGTAAACTCTCACAAAGGTGAGAGAGAGAGCTGTGTATGATATCATAAGCCTAGGCTTTTTACCAGACAAGAAACAGGAAGTGGGCTTTATAAGGTATTTACTGGCAGAAAAAAATGTTTTACTATCCAAAGTTAAAACAAGAAAGTTGAAAAAGTGACTAAAGTTCCGCTTTAACCACTTCAGCCCTGGAAGATTTTACCCCCTTCTTGAACAGAGCATTTTTTGCGATTCGGCACTGCGTCGATTTAGCTGACAATTGCGCAGTTGTGCGACTTTGTACCCAAACAAAATTGATGTCCTTTTTTTCCTCACAAATAGAGATTTATTTTGGTGGTATTTGATCACCCCTGCAGTTTTTATTTTTTGTGCTATAAACAAAAATAGAGCGACAATTAAAAAAAAAAAAAACACATTATTTTTTACTTTTTGCTATAATAAATATCCCCAAAAAATATATATAAAAAAAGTTTTTTCCTCAGTTTAGGCCGATACGTATTCTTCTACGTATTTTTGGTAAAAAAAAAACGCAATAAGCGTTTATTGATTGGTTTGCGCAAAAGTTATAGCGTCTACAAAATAGGGGTTTGTTTTATTGCATTTTTAAAAATATATTTTTTTACTAGTAATGGCGGCGATCTACGATTTTTATCATGACTGCGACATTATGGTGGACACATCGGACAATTTTGACAAATTTTTGGGACCATTGCCATTTTTACAGCGATCAGTGATATAAAATTGCACTGATTACTGTAAAAATGACACTGGCAGTGAAGGGGTTAACCATTAGCTGGCTAGGAAGGGGTTAAGTGTGTCCTAGGGAGTGATTCTAACTTTTAGGGGGCGTGGCTACGTGACACATCACTGATCATAGCTCCCGATCACAGGGAGCATGATCAGTGACAGTGTCACTAGGCAGAATGGGGAGATGCTTGTTTACATTAGCATCTCCCCGTTCCTCAGCTCCGTGAGACTAGTCACAGGGAATCCACCCTGTTTATAAATCATGCTAAGATTGTCACCAAAAAAGAAGTAGGAGCCTTGGGTGACAAATGCACATAGGGCAGCCTATTGACGTGAGAGGGCTGCCCTATATGCAACATGCAAAAATGCATGTGAAACGCACTTTGAAAATTTCAAGCAGGAAAGCCTTTTCCTGTTTTATTTTTTTAATGGTTTAGTTCCACTTTAAAGTATCAGTCTTGGCAAGCCCATGTTGACTTATTTGCGGTCTTGATTACTCTGGGGGGTAAGGTGGGTGCATCTAACTAAAAAGTGCTAAAGTGTCCAGTAGACATCATTGTGCAGAGCTCTGTAATGCATGAGAAATATTTACAGTGTATCCAGAAAGTACGGTATTCACAGCGCTTCACTTTTTCCACATTTTATTATGTTACAGCCTTATTTCAAAATGGTTTAAATTCATTATTTTCTTAAAAATTCTACAAACAATACGCCATAGTGACAACATAAAAGAAGTTTGTTTGAAATCTTTGCAAATTTATTAAAAATAAAAATGAAAAAAAATCCTATGTACATAAGTATTCCCAGCCTTTGCTCAATACTTTGTTGAAGCACCTTTGGCACCAATTACACCCTTAAGTATTTTCAGTATGATGTTACAAGCTTGACACACCTATTTTTGGGCAGTTTCTCCCATTCTTCTTTGCAGGACCTCTCAAGCTCCATCAGTTTGGATGGGGAGCGTCAGTGCACAGCCATTTTCAGATCTCTCCAGAAATGTTCAATCAGGTTCTAGTCTGGGCTCTGGCTGGGCCACTCAATGATATTCACAGAGTTGTCCCATAGCCACTCCTTTGTTATCTTCACTGTGTGCTTAGGGTTGGAAGATTAACTTTCGCCCCAGTCTGAGGTCCATAGCGCTCTGGAACAGGTTTTCATCAAGGATGTCTCTGTACATCTTTCCCTCGATCCTGACTAGTCTTCCAGTTCCTGTCACTGAAAAACATCACCACAGCATGATGCTGCCACCTCCATGCTTTACTGTAGGGATAGTATTGGCCAGGTGATGAGCAGTGCCTGGTTTCCTCCAGACCTGATGCTTGCCATTCAGGCCAAAGAGTTCAATTTTTGTTTCATCAGACCAGAGAATTTTGTTTCTCATGGTCTGAGAGTCCTTCAGGTGCCTTTTGGCAAACTCCAGGCGGGCTTTCATGAGCCTTTTACTGAGGAATGGCTTCTGTCTGGCCACTCTACAGGCCTGATTGGTGGCATGCTGCAGAGATGGTTGTTCTTCTGAAAGGTTCTTCTCTCTTCACAGAGAAACGCTGGAGCTCTGTCAGACTGACCATCAGGTTCTTGGTCATCTCCCTGACTAAGGCTCTAAGGCTCCCCGATTGCTTAGTTTGGCAGGGTGGCCCACTCTAGGAATAGTCCTGGTGGTTCCAAGTGTCTTCCATTTACAAATGATGGAGGCCACTGTGCTCATTGGGACCTTAACCACTTGCCGACCGGCGCACAACGATATATGTCGGCAGAATGGCACGTACAGGCAGGAGGGCGTATATATACAGTGGTGTGAAAAAAGTGTTTGCCCCCTTCCTCATTTCCTGTTCCTTTGCATGTTTGTCACACTTAAGTGTTTCGGAACATCAAACCAATTTAAACAATAGTCAAGGACAACACAAGTAAACACAAAATGCAATTTGTAAATGAAGGTGTGTATTATTAAAGGTGAAAAAAAATCCAAACCATCATGGCCCTGTGTGAAAAAGTGATTGCCCCCTTGTTAAAACATACTATAACTGTGGTTGTCCACACCTGAGTTCAATTTCTCTAGCCACACCCAGGCCTGATTACCTGTTCACAATCAAGGCATCACTTAAATAGGAGCTGCTTGACACAGTAAGGTCCACCAGAAGAGCCTTAAAAGCTACACATCATGCCGAGACCCAAAGAAATTCAGGAACAATTGAGAAAGAAAGTAATTGAGATCTATCAGTCCGCAGGACCCGCGATCCTACTCATGGAGCTCGCGGCAGGGTCGCGCGCCGCCGGCGGTGTGCACGTAACCACACAGTGGCAAATTCAAAGAGACGTACCTGTACACCCATTTGCCCAGCAATGGCATTCTGCCGACGCATATGTACATGCGGCGATCGGCAAGTGGTTAATAAGATACTTTTGGAGTAAAAATCTATCTAACGATAGTTTTCTATTTAAGATACCTTAATAATTTAGTTTATTCAGCATGAAATGGAGCTTAGTTATGTATCATGAGGCTGTATATTCTGCAATATATACATTTTTGGTAAACTCATTCAATGAATTCAAGCTCTGCAAGCTGAGATAACATGCACTGCATTGATGCATTCACACAATTTCACAGTAACCATGAGATAAAACAAGACCCAGGAATATTCCTTTTATCCCATTATTTTGCAAATCTTTGTACATTACAAACTGTATGATTGACTCGGTTCTGATATCGCTGTTTTACTAACATGACAGCTCATTATTCTAAATAGGAAACATTAATTTTTGTTTGCAAGTATTAAGGATTATAACTTTCAGCAAGAATAATTCCTTACATTTAAAGAGCACCTGTCATTTCAGATCCATCATGGCGGTGCCTGTTAGTGGGCATCCACTCACCTGCTGCCGCCACGTCCCTCACCTTGTTGTGTCACTGCCACATCACCAGCTGTCCCATTAAAGTGAATGGGACTGTCGGTGAGTCAACAGCGGGTCAGAGGAGGAGCCGCTGTGGGGGCTAGAGATGACGGTTGGTTTTGATTTAAATCAAGCCTTTTTACTTGTGATTTAAATCATGATTTAAATTGTGATTTAAATCAACTTGATTTAAATCAAATCCACCCTGTTTATAAATCATGCTAAGATTGTTACCAAAAAAGAAGTAGGAGCCTTGGGTGACATATCCACATAGGGAAGCCTATTGACGTGAATGGGCTGCCCTATATGCAACATGCAAAAATGCATGTGAAACGCACTTTGAAAATTTCAAGCAGGAACGCTTTTTCCCGTTTTATTTTTTAATGGCTTATTGGAGTTCCACTTTAACCGCTTCAATACAGGGCTTTTAAACACCCTTCCTTACCAGAGCACTTTTTGCGATTCGGCACTGCGTCGCTTTAACTAACAATTGCGCGGTCGTGCGACGTTACACCCAAACAAAATTGACGTCCTTTTTTTCCCACAAATAGAGCTTTCTTTTGGTGGTATTTGATCGCCCCTGCGGTTTTTATTTTTTGCGCTATGAACAAAAGAAGAGCGACAATTTTGAAAAAAAAAACACAATATTTTTTACTTTTTGCTATAATAAATATCCCATTTTTTTTAAAAAAAAAACTATTTTTTTCCTCAGTATAGGCCGATACGTATTCTTCTACATATTTTTGGTAAAAAAAATCGCAATAAGCGTATATTGATCGGTTTGCGCAAAAGTTATAGCGTCTACAAAATAGGGGATAGATTTATTGAATTTTTTTTTTTTTTTTTTTTTACTAGTAATGGCGGGGATCTGCGATTTTTTTTCGTGACTGCGACATTGCGGCGGACACTTCGGACACTTTTGACACATTTTTGGAACCATTCACATTTACACAGCGATCGTTGCTATAAAATTGCAGTGATTACTGTGTAAATGTGACTGGCAGGGAAGGGGTTAACACTAGAGGGCGCTGGAGGGGTTAATGTGTTCCCTAATAGACGTGATTCTAACTGTAGGGGGAGGGGACTTAAGGGGAGGAGACCGATCATGTGTTCCTCCGTACTGGGATCACATGATCGGTCTCCTCTGCACTGACAGGACGTGGAGCTGTGTGTTTACACACACAGCTCCACGTTCCCGCCCGGTCCCGTTGTTTTAACGGGCAATCGCGGGTGCCCGGCGGACATCGCGGCCGCCGGGCACTCGCACCGGGTCCCGAGCGATGCCGCGGGCGCGCGCGCGCGCACCGCCGGCGGCGCGCGCGCCCCCCAGGCGGCCGGGAATCCGAGGACGTCATATGACGCCCACCCAGGATGGTAGATCCACCTTGTGGGCGTCATATGACGGCGGGCGGTGTTGAAGTGGTTAAAGTATCAGTCTTGGCAAGCCCATGTTGACTTATTTGCGGTCTTGATTACTCTGGGGGGTAAGGTGGGTGCATCTAACTAAAAAGTGCTAAAGTGTCCAGTAGACATCATTGTGCAGAGCTCTGTAATGCATGAGAAATATTTACAGGGCATCCAGAAAGTACGGTATTCACAGCGCTTCACTTTTTCCACATTTTATTATGTTACAGCCTTATTTCAAAATGGTTTAAATTCATTATTTTCTTAAAAATTCTACAAACAATACCCCATAATGACAACATAAAAGAAGTTTGTTTGAAATCTTTGCAAATTTATTAAAAATAAAAACAAAAAAAAAATCCTATGTACATAAGTATTCCCAGCCTTTGCTCAATACTTTGTTGAAGCACCTTTGGCACCAATTACAGCCTTAAGTATTTTGAGTATGATGTTACAAGCTTGGCACACCTATTTCTGGGCAGTTTCTCCCATTCTTCTTTGCAGGACCTCTCAAGCGCCATCAGGTTGGATGGGGAGCGTCGGTGCACAGCCATTTTCAGATCTCCCCAGAGATGTTCAATCAGGTTCTAGTCTGGGCTCTGGCTGGGCCACTCAATGATATTCACAGAGTTGTCCCATAGCCACTCCTTTGTTATCTTCACTATGTGCTTAGGGTTGCAAGATGAACCTTCACCCCAGTCTGAGGTCCATAGCGCTCTGGAACAGGTTTTCACCAAGGATGTCTCTGTACATCTTTCCCTCGATCCTGACTAGTCTTCCAGTTCCTGTCGCTGAAAAACATCACCACATCATAATGCTGCCACCTCCATGCTTCACTGTAGGGATGGTATTGGCCAGGCGATGAGCGGTGCCTGGTTTCCTCCAGAGATGACGCTTGCCATTCAGGCCAAAGAGTTCAATTTTTGTTTCATCAGACCAGAGAATTTTGTTTCTCATGGTCTGAGAGTCCTTCAGGTGCCTTTTGGCAAACTCCAGGCGGGCTTTCATGCGCCTTTTACTGAGGAATGGCTTCTGTCTGGCCACTCTACCATAGAGGCCTGATTAGTGGCATGCTGCAGAGATGGTTGTTCTTCTGGAAGGTTCTCCTCTCTTCACAGAGAAATGCTGGAGCTCTGTCAAACTGACCATCAGGTTCTTGGTTATCTCCCTGACTAAGGCCCTAAGGCTCCCCGATTGTATAGTTTGGCAGGGCGGCCCACTCTAGGAATAGTCCTGGTGGTTCCAAGTGTCTTCCATTTACAAATGATGGAGGCCACTGTACTCATTGGGACCTTAAAGTGGTTGTAAACTCTTTACTTTCTCTTTAGCTTATTGTAATCTATATAGAACAGCAGCGGATCGCTGTCTGTGAAATTTCACTTAGTCTTTCTGTTTCTTCAGAATCCGTCCTGCAATTTGTAGTGACGTCAATGGGGCATGCGCAATCCATAGCTTGTTCAATAGCACGCTATGTGTGCCGTTTCACTATCCTCTGCATGCATACTGTGCTTTTCTCCTCTCCTTCCTGGTTATCCCCTTGTGACTGTATAAGACGTCACACAGGGGGAGTGAACCACAGCAGCACAGAGTTGTTCAGACGAAGCAGCGATCGAGATAGAGGCTTGGTTTCGATGCGATCACGCATGCACGAGATATAGACAGGGAAGCAAAGGAAGGGCAGAAAGGACGTCCACACAAGAGCCGGAAATCACTAGTAAAGATGGCCCGATACCCGGAAGAAGATAAATGTTACAAAAGCTAAAAAAGGTATTTCCAAACCTCGTTTTAGTCACCTTTCAATGTGTAAGGCCTACAAATACATTGTTGGATCATTATATTAAAAAAAAAAAAAAAAAAAAGTCTTTACTTTAAAGGGTTTACTTCCTCTTTAAATGCTGCAGAAATGTTTCTGTACCCTTCCCCAGATCTGTGCCTCGATACAATCCTGTCTTGAAGGTCTACAGACAATTGCTTGGACTTCATGGCTTGGTTTGTGCTCTGACATGCACTGTTAACTGTGGGACCTTATATACAGGTGTGTGCATTTCCAAATCACCTGAATTTGCCAAAGGTGGACTCCAATCAAGAAACATAGAAACAGGATGCACCTGAGCTAAATTTAAAGTGTCATGGTAAAGACTGTGAATACTTATGTACATGTGATTTTTTATTTTTTATCGTTTTTTTTTTTTTTTTAAATAAATTTGAAAAGATTTCAAACAAATGTCTTTCAGGTTGTCATTATGGGGTATTGTATGTAGAATTTTGAGGAAAATAATAAATTTAATCTATTTTGGAATAAGGCTGTAACATAGCAAAATGTGGAAAAAGTGAAGCGCTGTGAATACCTTCCGGATGCACTGTAAATACCTGAAATAAATAAATATGCAATAAGAGCAATCCATGTCTTTATGGACCTTACATTGTGCACTGGTGCGCAGTCATGTTGGAACAGGAAGGGGCCGTCCCCAAACTGTTCCCACAAAGTTGGGAGCATGATATTGTCTAAAATGTCTTGGTATGCTGACGCCTTAAGAGTTCCCTTCACTTATACTAAGGAGCCAAGCCCAATCCCTGAAAAACAACCCCACACCATAATCCCCCCTCCACCAAATGATTTCGACCAGTCAACAAAAGCAAGGTCCATAAAGACATGGATGAGCGAGTTTGGGGTGGAGGAACTTGACTAGCCTGCACAGATAGAACTCGATAGAACACCTTTGGGATAAATTAGAGCTGAGATCGCAAGCCAGGCCTTCTTGTCCAACATCAGCGCCTGACCTCACAAATGCACTTCTGGAAGAATGGTCAAACATTCTCATAGACACACTCCTAAACCTTGGGGACAGCCTTCCCAGAAGAGTTGAAGCTGTTATAGCTGCAAAGGGTGGGCCAACTCAATATTGAACTCTACCGACTAAGTCTGGGATGCCACTAGTTCATGTGTGTGTAAAGGCAGGTGTCCCAATACTTTTGGTAATGTAATGAATGTGAACCGAGGCTGAAGTTAGAAGCTGATTGGCTACCATGGCTGCACCAGATTTTGCACTCTCCAGTTTTAGTAAATCAGCATAGGCTACATTAACAAGTCCGCACTGAATTATTATTATTATACAGGATTTATATAGCGCCAACAGTTTATGCAGCACTTTACAATATGAATGCCTCCCATCGCACCAATAGGACAAATTTTATAACACTGCTGCATGAGATCAATATGGCAAACCTGTCCCACAGCAAATGCACAGAAAAACCCCTTCTAGAGCCTCCAGTACACAAGTGCCATTACTAGAAGATCTGCAGGTGTTCCCGGCCAGCTGCCCCCACAGTGAATGTCCTTTTTCACCCTTTTTTAATTGTTCAACCGACGCACATATCTCCAGAAACAGATGCACCGGCCCCCATATGCGATAAGCCGGGGCTGATGAATGTAACCATCTTTGGTGTATCATTGTACAAAAAGCCTGATTAACTGATTATTTTTTCCAGTGCATACAGGGACAGGAAATGAAAATCTAAACTCCCAGTTGAAGATTAAACTCCCCCAGAGGACGACGAGTTGATATCGGAGAGATCTGCCGCCTCTGGAGGGGTTCGGTGCAGGCCTTGGCCTTGCTTTTGAAAGATGAATAAGAAGTGAAAAAGTGATTTACAAAGCGAGTGGGTGAAACATGAAAGCGCAGCTCCCAGCTCCAGATAGAGCATCTCCCTATGTGAGCAGCCGGGGGTCAGGCACAGATAGGCAGTCTTTTCTTTGCTGTGTGTTCCCCTCTTCAAAAGATCTATAGAATGCTGCAAACCGTATTATCCAGATCCTTTTACTTGGCCTGAAGAGACAAGCTTCATTTATTATGCCACCAGGCATCAGACGCTAGCGTATCCATGACTTCCACCGTCTTAACTATGTTATTCATATAGTGTTGACACATTGGTTGATTCACTAAAGGCAAATAGACTGTTCACTTTGCAATGGAAGTTGCACTTTGCAAAGGAATTATCCCCAGAGCTTAGTGAATGAGGTGAAGTTGTACTGACTTCCATCATCCAATCGTGTGCAAGCAGAAAAACTGAAAATGTATTATCAAATACTTACCGTAATTTTCCTTTCCTGATGGACTCCATGGCAGTCTACGTGTGGGTTAACCCTGCCTCTTCTCCAATGCTATAGGACTCCATTCCCATAAGTTAGGGACTGCGTTCCATAACTAGCCGACTCTTGACCTATGGGTGGGAACTCCGACTGCCATGGAGTCCATCAGGAAAGGAAAATTATGGTATGTATTTGATAATAAATTTTCAGTTTTCCTGACAGACTCCATGGCAGTCTATGTGTGAGAAATAACTAGCCTGACCACACAGGTGGGTATGCTGGGTATGCTGACAAAATGAAAATTTTGATTTGGCCCATCAACCGACAGGATTTTTACACCAAAGTTCACAGAAGATAGTGAAGCAGGCTCTATGCAGTAATGAGTGCAGGATAAACAGGTAGTCAGAGCGTCTAGGAGGAAGTAACTTGCAGGTATTCCTTCAGTATTTCGCCTACATCCAGATGGAACACTGAAGTGACTTTCGGGTTTGAGCCGAGCATAGGGATGAGGACCGGAAACTGGCAGTAACACACGCAAAACTATATGGCGTTAAATTGGCAGTAACGCACACAGAAGTAAATGGCGTTAAACTGGCAGTAACGCACACAGAAGTAAATGACGTTAAACTGGCAGTAACACACAAAACTATATGGCATTAAACTGACAGTAATGCACACAGAACTATATGGCGTTAAACTGGCAGTAATGCACACAAGACAATATGGCGTTAAACTGGCAGTAACGCACACAGATCCTCACGGAGTTCTTTGCCATAAGGTGCCATGTTGAACTTCCAGTGACCAGTATGAGACAATGAGAGCCATAACACCAAATTTAACACACCATTCACACCTGAGACCTTGTAACACTAACGAGTCACATGGCCCCGGGGGAGGGAAAATGGCTAATTGTGCCCAATTTAGACATTTTCACTTAGGAGTGTACTCACTTTTGTTGCCAGCTGTTTAGACACTATTGGCTGTGTGTTGAGTTATTTTGAGGGGACAGCAAATTTACATTGTTATACAAGCTGTACACTCACTACTTTACAACGTAGCAAAGTGTCATTTCTTCAATGTTGTCACATGAAAAGATATAATAAAATATTTACAAAAATTTGAGGGGTGTACTCACTTTTGTGAGATACTGTATAATGCACCAGTCTAGTTTTTTTTGTGCAATTCAGTGCGACTTCATTTGAATGGGCTGAAAATCGCACCACCCCTATTTGCATAGGAATCGCACAAGAACGCAGGCAACATTCCTGTGCGATTCAGGTGTGAACCAGCCCTCAAACCGGACAGGGTTGCTTTAAGGTTTCTTGTCTTTAATTTTCATCTTTCCGCTGTTTACCCAACTTTTTCACTGTGAAGAAATTCTAAAAAATAAATTCAGTAATGTACATTGTTAATTCTTGTTGAGGGTTGGAAACTTTGTCCAAACCTGTGCCTCGGCACAGAAAGACGCTCTTTGAATTGACGTGTGCAGCTTGTCTTGTTTGTGCTGATAACCGAAATAAGTATGTTTAATACACTTAAGCGGGCGATGCAATGCTTTAATGTCATCCCAGCGGGGTATGCAAATAGCAGCAGTAATTCAAGAACGCTTACGATCTGAAAAAGAAGAAAAAAGGTATGGAAGGACGACTGATGCTATTTGTCAGTGTGATGTCTCTTTCAGGTGGAAGTCCAACTGGGAGCATCAGACAAGAGGCAACTTTCAAATAGCGTTCCCAGGTTAGCCGTCATATCTGGTGATGGAATAAGTAATGACCTGGGGGAGGCGTTCTTTTTTATATCACTGTTTTAAATGCATGTAGTTACCAAATAGAAATAAAATGGCTATTAAACAAGAAATGCAAAGTACATTGAAAAGCTAACGGCTCCTTCCAGGCTTAGTATTTAAAGTGGAACTACACTTTCTCAATCAACATTGACTATTTTTAATCCCTATGCTGCTAGCATTAGTAAATTGATAGGAAAGTATAATCATATTTGGGATGATGTGTTTTAATCTTTATTTTTACATTTCCTATTATTAACCAGTTATATCTTGGTTTCCAGGCCTAGAGAAATGATGTCATCCCAGGAGACTTCAGGAGGGGAGGAGGGCTTTTCTCAGCTAAGCATACCCTCCTACTGCACCTGCGTGACTGAGCTAAGGGCAGATGGATTCCAGGAAGTGAACTCTACATGAATCATCTGCCCTTACTCAAGATGGCCACAGCTAGAAATGTTATGCCGTGTACGCACGGCCGGAATTTCCAATGGAAACAGTCCGATGTGTCAGACTTTAGATTGAGTGCCTATTCTTAATTATTACCTTTTATAGTGCCATTGAACGTGTTGTATGTCGCTGTATTATTGACTGTTGGAATTTGGTGTGACCGTGTGTAGGCAAGACAGTTTGAGCGGAATTCCGACGGAATTGCGTTGGAATTCCGATGGGAAAACCATCAGAATTCCACTCGTGTGTACGCGGCATTAGGGGGCATTACGCGGCATTAGGGGGTGATTTCTCACAAAAAAAAGTATGGAGACATGGATGGATGGGGGCGTTTGCTTTGAATATTAAAAATAAACAAAATAGTGTTTGTTTTATGGTGATACAAATGCAGTGCAGTTCCACCACTTGCCGACCGCCTAACTGTAAATGTACATCATTACTTTGACATTAAATACCAGGCTTATGGCAGCAGCTAGCTGCCATAACCCTGGTTTTATTATTTACAGCAGGCAGCCAGTTTTTAGATAAAAGTGGTCTCAGTGGAGGGCAGTGGCGGCTGGTGCTCAAAATTTTTGGGGGGGCACAAATAAACTCTGAATTCTGAAAAAAAAAGCCCATCAAATGCAGCCACTGTACCAAATGCAGCCACTGTGCCCATTAAAACGCAGCCACTGTGCCCATTAAAACGCAGCCACTGTGCCCATTAAAACGCAGCCACTGTGCCACTGTGACATCAAACGCAGCCACTTTGCCATCAAACACAGCCACTTTGCCATCAAACACAGCCACTTTGCCATCAAACACAGCCACTTTGCCATAAAAAACACAGCCACTTTGCCACTTTGCCATCAAACACAGCCACTTTGCCATAAAACACAGCCACTTTGCCATAATACACAGCCACTTTGCCATAATACACAGCCACTTTGCCATAAAAACACAGCCACTTTGCCATAAAACACAGCCACTTTGCCATAATACACAGCCACTTTGCCATAAAGCTGTCCCTGCAAAGAAGCTGCCACTGTGCCCCACCCCTGCACTTACCTTGTCTCGGGTGACGGCGGCATCGGTGTCCTCCATTTCCTCTCCTGCACGCTCCTCCTCTCATCCTCTGCTATGATTGGACGCCTGATAGGCGCCCAATCACAGCGCCTGTCGTTTCAGCCAATCAGGGCACAGGTAACACAGACCTGTGCTCCTGATTGGCTAAGGGGCCGTACAATGTTAGCAAACCGAATTCCTTCGGTTTGCTAACATACTGCTGCTGGGTGACAAGGAACGCACAGCGTTGCGCATGCTTGTCACCTTTTTGGACGCCTATTAGCGCCTACAGCGCTAATCAGGTGTTTCCAAAAAAACACCCCCACCGCTGTAATTCAGGCGTCCGGTGACCGAAAAGGGGCCGGACACCTGTATAGGAGGTGTCAGCAGCGACCATAGATAGATTCGTGCAATGCATGAATCTATCTATGGTGTATAGTGGGTGACAGGAGAGGGGGGGGCGGCGCTCCTGCGCCCTTTATGGATGCACCGCCACTGGTGGAGGGTCACTTTTATAGGGCTGCGGGAGAGGTGACCCCTACTCAACTCTATGCCCTTGGAGGACTAGTGCAACGTCATTTCCGCTTCTCAGTCTTAAAGGGAATGTTTTTTTTTTTTCCCTCTTAAAGGTAAAATTTCTTTTTTTTTTGCTTTTAAAGTTAAATGAGAGACATGGGGTCTTTTTAACCCCAGATCTCTCAATAAAGAGGACCTGTCATGCTTATTTATATTACATGTTTACATTCCTTGTAATAGGAATAAATGTGCTAAAAAATTTTTTTCAAAAGCGAAACATAAGTTGCGCCCACTTATGTAAACGGTGGTCAAACCACACATGCAATAATTCTAGCACTAGCACCTCTGTAACTTTAAACAGGTGACCTGTAAAAAATGTTTAACCTGTCGCCTATGGAGATTTTGAAAGTGATTGTAAAGTCTTGTTTAAAAAAACAAAAAACAAACATGTTATACTTACCTTCTCTTTGCAGTTGGTTTTGCACAGGGCAGCCGGTATCCTCCTCTTCTTGGGTCCCTCTTCGCTAGTCCTGCCCCCCCCCCCCCCTTGCTGTCGAGTGCCCACACAGCTTCCCCATCAGACCCTGAGATAAAAACAGGATTCCATAGCTGGGGTGGGACAAATTTAAAAGGCAAATTTAAAAGGCATCTTGCCTTGGGCAGCACAAAACTAAAATACACTACTGCCCAGGTGAGGTCCCACAGCCAGTATCTGACTGGATGGGGGCCACTTGAGTAATTTAAGGCTGGGAGGGTTGACTGGTAGTGGTGGGGAAACTACAAAATTTGTGTAACTGCACCAAAGGCCCCGGTGCAGGGAGATTGTTGGGGGTCACAAAAGATATATATATCCAAGTAACCAGGTGGGCCGTTCAAAGTCGTACTTTGGACATGCCTGCTTTAGACTCATCAGACTGTTGCCTCCTCTCTGCCCCTCTCCTGAAGAAGCAGACAAATCTATGAAACGCGATAATTATCTGCCTTCTCCTCCCTATCCCCCTTGGGATAGGATAATTTGTAACCATACTGTGATTATTAAATGGCTGCAGGAACCAAGGGACAAAAGCATGCCGCCATACTTGATTCAGATAGCCTTAGAGCAAATCATAGTATATGGAGGTGCGTGGCCCTTGGTATTAAGCCAGCTGCAGAACCTAACCAATTGGTCATTGTCTGCCATATATGGCCACCATTTGCGCTTGGTTCTTCTGATGCAGCTAAACACCTAGCCATCCCAGCAGTTTTTGGTTCCTCTTCTAGGAGATATAGAAGGCATTGTACATGGCAAACGGATAGCACCCCCTGAGGAAGCCCAACATATGGGCGAAACATGTTGGGAAGTTCATCACATACTGCTGCTTTGCTGAAATTTTAATCTATTGTACTAGCCATTGTGTATCTCCTTCCCTTTCCCCTGTGTTTTAATGAATTACTTCTTATTTTGCTTCTCAAAATAAAATAATTTTTTATATATTATATTTGATAATTTATTTTGCACCTATAAAGTCCCAATTCTCTTGCCTTTCCATTATTAAATTCTGGGATGTGGTGCTAAGAATCAATGGGTGTGCTTGTGTTTATAAAAAACATTGATTTATAAATCTTTTGCATAGTAGATTGATTTATGGGGTTATGGGAAGTGCAATTATGGGCGATTGTACTTTGTGTGGACAGTTAAACAAATAGTTTTTAATCTGATGTTTTTTATTCTTATGCTAATAAAAGATTGTTGTATTGTACAGCCAAGAGCACCACAAACATCTATAATGCCCCAAGTCTTTTTTGTATTCTAAAAGTTTGTCTGAATGAGGTGCTATGTTTTTATTCTTCACCAACCTGTTCTTCAATGATACTTTGATTGGCTGTTACAATGGCCACAATATGAGTACCACCGGCTTTTTTTATGTAGCAGTACCCCTGTAAGGGCTGTTGATTTGGTTACTTAGCAATCCGCCAATCACCCTGTTGCCAGGCTCCCCACATTCAGATAAGACAAGGAACAGTCATTTGCACAGTTTCGTTGCATTTGTTGCAGGATACAACTTGGGTGAAACAAAGGGTGATATGGGATGCCCATAGCAGTTGGTGTATTGTTTGACAATACTAAAAAACCTTAGCTTGAAAGTTATTGTACATCTAGTATTCTCAGCAAATTATTGAAACCCTACTTCTTCACTTCCAATTTTGACAAAGAAGAATCACTCTGAATAATTCCACCTTGCAGAGACTATGACGGTTTCTGAGATTCAAAGATCCAGAGGCCTAACACAACCTCTCCCCGATGGATCAATGAATTAGACAGCCACACAGTCTTTGGAAGATTTTACCAATATGCTAACCAGACCAGACCAGAGATAGCACGGTATCTCCCCCCGATGGCCTGACACATGGTAATAGTGTTCCCAGACAGTCCTTCACTATCAATTCTGCGTTCCCCGGCCACAGCATTCTACACTGTTCTTGATGACTTCTCTTGTTCAGTTATCCTGACCTTTGGTTACTTGGCCGTTCTGTGTCCCCGGTCACAGAACGCTGCTCTACTCTCTCTTCCGCTTTACTGTTACTTCTTCTATATTGATCTTGTCCAGCATCCAAGTCCTGTTCACAACAGCTTGATACTTTTTTTATTCAAAGGCGAAGATCTTTATCTTAGACTCCCTCTCTGCGGTTCTTCCCTCCATTCTCCGTGCTCGGCGCATCCCCGCGTGGGGATGCCCGGAACAGCCGCTCACTACTCCACGCTGTCTTTCCTTTTACTCTAAACTCCTCCCTGGCAGCATGTGACCCCAGCTTATATGGGAGGCCTGCCCCCTGCCAATACCGATAGATAATTAGTCAGGGCTCCTCACATGAGCTGCCTGCCACTCAGACTTCAGGTCCAACCCCCATTCCAGAACCATCTTTCTGAAAGCAGGGGAGGCATCTCTGAGTCAGAGTTCGGGTGGCCACACCCACCACTACACTGTACACTCCCAGTCCCAAATCACAACAACCAGGCCTAGCCTAGAGCACAGGCCTGGTTAAATTTGCCTGCACTTGAGCCCTTAACTAGAAAAATCCTATTCTAGCACCTACCACTAGGTAGAGGGTGCTACAATTAGTTGACAATTTGTATTAAGTTTTTTCATTTTACAACGAAATAAGAATAAAAGGAATAAAAAAAGGTGTATCAATAAGAGTACAACAAACAAGGACAATTGCTACAGTACACAGCAGACTGATGTCCTATAGCTTTAATAAACTGTGGCTAATAGGAAAGTCATAACTGTATCATATTGAAATATAGCAAAAAGAACAGTACAAGACGGTAAGAAGAGTGACAAACTTCAGTCATCAGTCAAGGTTAGTACTTGCGGGCGACTCCTAATTATTTCTAGAGACTGGGAGCTGTCCTTGACAGCTCGGTCCCTGTACAGTGAGTGCACTCTCAGCACAGAAACGTCTGCATCCTTTGGGCACATATGTGCGCTGTGTGGGCATTAAGAGGTTAAAATTTTACTTTTCCTGTCTTTTAATACACAATTCTTTAGCATACTCAATGTCAATCAATTGGGGTTTACAGCTACAAAATATTGTGCTGAAAATAAGGCACAGCAAGCAAGTAAAATGCAAAAGTTGCAATAAAAAATTATGTTCAGGCAAACCGTAATAACTCAAAATGTATACTCACTGAAAATATGCCCTTTAGCCAGAGGTCTACTAAATTGAGGAATTCAGCAATAAAAATCCTATGTCTAATGGGAGCCTGACATATGTACACATCTGCATTCAGCAAGAAGTGGCAGATGGACCAAGGTTTTTTTTTTGTTTTTTAAACCATTAAAAATGAATTAAGTGCTTATCTGTAGAAACACAGGGTTCCCCATTAATCTATTGTAAATCTCTCTGAGGCAATAAACCTGTATAAACGGACAGATGCATGGCTTGAGAGTTGGAGCCATTCAGAATTCCAAACTACTGGAACATAAACATGTCATAAAATGACGGAGTGTGATTGATGGAAGGTATGTACACACTTAGGCCTTCTCTTTAGAAAGTAACATAAAAGCATTTAAATGCATGTGTTTATCCAGTGCATTTGCATTCAATTTCTAATATGGGTTTTCTTTTTTTTTTTTATGTGGTCAGGTCAAGCATGTTTGAAAGTAAAGAACAATTGCTCACAATGCTATTGTATGTATGTATATTGTATGTATATATTGGCATCATATGTCCCTTTACATGCATTTCAGACTTTTTCCATAGCTCCCAACTGTCCCTGATTTTGAGGGACTGTCCCTGATTTGGATCAATGTCCCTCTGTCCCTCATTCTTCCTCATTTGTCCCTCATTTTGGTCTGATCTATATAGTTGTATATAAAATGCACTTTTTATCTATCAAAAAGTGTTTCCCAGCACTAAACATTTCATCTGAGTTCTAAATTGCTGCATTTGTAAATTCCAACAGCCAATATAAAGGAATAGTAGTGGTAAAAAAAGCACTTGTGGGTTTAACCAATCTTGTTTTTTTTTGTACAATTCTCCTTTAAGGGGGCGTGGTAAGGGGTGTGTCCTATGTCTGCATACTTTCGCTGATAGGTGTCCCTCATTACGATCTCCAAAAGTTGGAAGGTATGCTTTTTGGGTTAAGGTGCTTTTGCAAAGAATTTTTTGGGGTATATGCCCCAGTTGAAGTCTACTATAGACGAAACGCATCGGTCGAGGTCATACTCATTCCCACACTGCTTTTATGTTTGCTTTTTGTTTATTTGCACTTACCTTTTATATATTGGACATTTGTGTTTACAATTTGTTTATCCTAAGGAGTACATTTTATTGTCCTTCCCTTTTGAATACTGAATTCTTTTGGTTTATGGGTATCACACTCGTTCACATATTTCAGCGCTGCACTTTCCTTTACACTATGGAATTGCAAGCTCCATTAGCACAGAAGAAGGAACAAATACAGTATGTGATAACATATATGCATAGCTCCAAACTGTCCCTGATTTGGAACAAAGTCCCTCATTCCTCCTCATTTGTCCATCATTTTGGTCTGATCTATATAGTTGTATATAAAATCCACTTTTTATCTATCAAAAAGTGTTTCCCTGTGCTAAACCTTTCATCCAATTTTTAAATCTGCATTTGTAAATTTCAAAAGCCAATATAAAGGAATAGTAGTGGTTAAAAAAAAAAAAGCACTTTTTGGTATAACTAATCTTTTTTTTTGGTAAAATTCTCCTTTAACTGCTTTCAGACCACCCAGCGCACATTTACTGCGGCAGGGCGGCTCAGCTGCGCAAAACAACGGACCTGTACATGGTTTTCGCCTTGGGGTCTGGAGCACGCGTGCCCCATCTGCAACCCTTTTTCGCTGTGATTGGATACAGTGGGAGCCAATCAGCAGGTCTGGTGGCCGCGATGGCTGTCGGGACCCACTGATCATTCCCTGGAGAGGCAGAATGGCGGTCTGCCCATGTAAACAATGCAGACCGTCGTTCTGTCAAAGAGGAATAGAGAGATCTTGTATTCCTCTGATAATCAGGAACACAGATGTCGCTCTTCCTCCAGTCAGTCCATCCCCCAGGCAAAATGGAAAAAAGTTAAAACCGCGCTACTAATGCACGTAAATACAACTTGAATGATAAAACCAAAAAAGAGCAAGAAACAGGCAGCCGCTCAAGGTGGGATACACACACTAAGCATCAGCAAGGAGAAAAAGGAAGCAGCGCCAGAAAAGACAAAAAATTAATATATATCAGACAGGGATAATTCAGCAAAATCCCTATGCCCAGTCTTATGTTTATGAGTCCAAATGTAGCTAAAATGTTAATAAGCACACGGTTAAAGGTGACTGGGGTAGATGGAGCATAAGCTAGAGACAATGTCCACATCAAAGGTAATCACAATGTCAGCACCGCAGTGAAGTGATACGATAGGTGATATAGGATCCCTCCACCAGTATTGCTATGCTCTTACCAGAAGGCAGAGCGTATAAGGCTCTGTAATGATGGCTATGGATATCCAGGCGGTAAAGTCCTGCGATCAACCGGTAAGTAATATGGATCAAACGTCCCTTGCTCCTCCCGATACTCAGGTCAACAACTCAATGCATCGTTGTATAAAAGAAGAGAGGGGGTACCCATAGCGTAAATCAGTATCGAATATTTTATTTAAAAACAAAGGTAAACTCACATTCAAACTTGAGCATAAGACAAATCCGCCGGCCGGTCGGATCCTGTAGCCCGTCCTCCTGAGCGTGGTGACGTCACTGCGCGCCTTCCCAGACTAGTTTCGGTACAATTACCATCATCAATGGGGAACGGGCGACGCAGCGACGCACCACCATTATATAGCCAAGCCTCATTCTGGAATGCGGTCATGCGACTCAAGCTCAAACCGCCATCTTAGATATGGGCATTCACATTAATCTTTATAGGCGGATGTCTGTAAGAACGACCGTCATACATAGAGTTTATATCCTAAAAGCCAAAACGAATCTATAGACAGATTTTTGCAATATCAATAAAGGGACATATATAAAGAATATAAAAAATAAATACTACATAGTGAACAACATTATGTTAAATTGTGTGTCAAACGGGGGATAGCCAGTCCTAAAGGTAAATATACTGGGACCGAAAATATCTCCCCCTATATGTGGTCCAGTGCTATTGCTAGTGTGAACAGACAGAGAAACTGTCCGAATAAAACCATATATGTGACCAAAGGTGATTCAATCAAATAGATGGTATAATAGTGTGAAAAATGGGGAATTACTCCCATGGAAATATAAAGTATAAAATATGTACTTATAAATATATGCAAATTTATATGACGTGATGTGATACAAATATATAGTGATATAATAAAAAATAAAATATAAAAAATAAAACAAAAAAATAAAACAAAAAAATTTAAAACAAAAAAAATAAAATAAAACAAAAAATAAAACAAAAAAATTAGGTACAAAACCACTGAAAGTAAATTTGAAAAAAGGGTGTCAAAGTGAAATGACCTCATAAAAACAAGTGTAATAATGTGAAATCATACACTAAAATTTCGTCCAAAGGCTCGTCACATTGGCCCGCATCCCAGATTGGGCCACAGATAGCAACAATAATACACAATAATAAAACCATACATTAAAATCATAAATTAAGAAACAAGTGGGAACCTTCAAGAGTTATCTATAAAGGCATTAACATCGGTGTCAATGTTCAACCCAAAGGGGGTGTAACACTTGAGCCGATGTATCATCGTGTATAGTCCATCCCCCACACAGTTAGAAATCACTCCCTAGGAGCACACTTAACCCTTTGATCGCCCCTGATGTTAACCCCATTCCCTGCCAGTGTCATTTATACAGTGACAGTGCATTGTTTTTAGCACTGATCACTGTATTGGTGTCACTGGTCCCCAAAAAGTGTCACTTAGTGTCCAAGTTGTCTGCCGCAATGTCGCAGTCCCGCTAACAATCACTGATCGCGGCCATTACTAGTAAAAATAAAAATGCCATAAATCTATCCCATAGTTTTTAGAAGCAATAACTTTTGCACAAACCAATCAATATACGCTTATTGGGAATTTTTTAAATAAAAATACGTAGCAGAATACATTTTTGGCCTCCAGCTTGAAGCTGGAGGATGGGGCTGATTGGTGGTTCGGTCCCTAGCTCCTCCCCTTGCTGTTTATCTTGTTGGACTTATATGTGTTGGTTACTGACTGATAGGTAAGTGCCCCAGCTGTGGCTGATCCACAATCATTGCCCCATTTGGAGCAGTTTTTTCCATGAGGGGGATATATAAGGCAAACGCCAGGAGCTCTAAGGATGTCTGCTCCAGGCCTGCCTGCAGGGCTTAGGACATGATCGTTTTTGGTTTTAAGGTTGGATGACAGTGAGATCGGAATCTTCTTTCCTCCCAAGTGAATACTGTGTAAGTGGTTGGTCTATCTTACATGTGGTCATATACACCAATGGGCCGATTTAGATGTCCCTGGGGGATTATGAGATGCAGTGGGCGGAGCCTATTATACATCCTTGTTGAGATTTTGTACTCCTGCGCTCCTTTTGCGGTGAAAATGATCAGTATTCCATTCAGTTTGTGCCTGGGTTGATTGAATGTCTGCGTCCTGGATTATTAAATGGATATGTAGGTATATTTTTTTGTATATACGCTCATATATATATATATATATATATATATATATATATATATATATATTTGTTTGCAATAAATATTTTCTGTACTGATATTATATTTTGTTTCTAGAGAGTGGCTTCCCTGAGGAGGAATTTACATATGCACTTTTCGAAACGCGTTGGTTTTTCAACTACCTACTGTCTAGAGTCATAATTTTCTGTCTCTTCATTGATCTGCAGTTTGAAATGGCCGCTCTTTTATGATCCATTACTTGTTAAAATCATATATATATCTTTTATATGGATTATATGTGAAATGTGTACAAATTGTTTGTTTTTTTCTCTTTTTTGTATCAATAAAAAATACCTTTTTACATATATGAATATTTTTTTTACATTGCCCTAAAAATCCCACCATTGGAGGTAGTAAATTTACACCTATATCAGGGATGACGGCAATGACATGCCATTCCCCATGAGTCTAATTAATTCATAAAGGGACAAATGTGATTGGACCCACATAATAACACGTTGTATGCAATCCTTTTGAATTGTGCTCCTTGCGATATATGCACGGCATCAAGTAAATGTATTTTTTCATGCATGAAAGTATAACTAAAGGAAAGAACGTTTTGTTTTATTTTGGATAGAACAGAGAGGGATATGGACACCTGTCCAGTTTTTATTGCTGTCTGTGTTCCCATTATGGCTATCACCGAAAGTGAAAAAAAATCCCAAATGTTAAGTTGTCCCCAGTACAGGAACAGAGGAGAAATCTTCCAATGAGGGCATTAGTTCTTGTGACAACCCAGGATTCCTTCACTTTGTAGGGGTTTCCTGTCACTTCCTGTTTTGGCTATGGGTCAGGAAGTGAAGGGAAGTCTCCCCAATAGGACACAGATGACAAAAAAAACAAAACTGAAAGGGGTTATAACCCTCCCTTACTCTACCCAAAATGAAAAAAAGCTTTGCCTTTAGTTCTCTTTAAGGGACCCACCGAGATAAATGAAAACATTAACACACAAAAAAAAGTGCTGACACACAAATGTTAAAACCCACAACTAATGGTAGGTAAATATGCCCAGGTTCGATTAGCTAAAGTTCAGTGAATCTGCAGAAAATCTTATTTAGCCACCTCAATATCATGAACTTTCACCCCCTTCCTGTCCAGGCCTTTTTTACTTTTTCAGTGCTTTCACACTTTGAAACATTGTACCCAAAGGACTGTTTGGCAGCACTTATTGGCATTGATAGGTGGCACTGGTGGGCACTGATTAGCAGTACTGATGGGCACTGATATGTGGCACTGGTGGGCACGGATTTGCAGCACTGGTTGCCACTTAGGGGACTGATGTCCCTCTAACAGAAGCCGATTAACGGCTTTATTCTTTTCTTAATGCTGACAGCGTAAAGAAAGAAAAATAGTCGGTAACCGGCTTCTGTTTACTTCTGTGATCAGCTGTCATTGGCTGACAGCTGATCACATGGTAAAGGGCAAACTGTGATTAGCCCTTTACCCTGCTTTGTGATCAGCCGAGTCCGAAGAACTCAGTGGCGCAAGAACAGGAGAACGTACGCAGACGCCGTCCCGGCATTTGAGGTCCGTGCTGTAGCTGTCTCTCAGCTATAGTGCGGACTGTAAGTAGTAATAATGCAGTGTTAGGCAATTTAAAGTAGTATTACACCCAAAACCCAAAATTTTATATAAAAAATTGTCTACTTTAACCGCTTCAGCACCGGGCCATTTTACACCCTTCCTTACCAGAGCACTTTTTGCGATTCGGCACTGCGTCGCTTTAACTAACAATTGCGCGGTCGTGCGACGTTACACCCAAACAAAATTGACGTCCTTTGATCACCTCTGCGGTTTTAATTTTTTGCGCTATAAACAAAAGAAGAGCGACAATTTTGAAAAAAAACACAATATTTTTTACTTTTTACTATAATAAATATCCCATTTTTTGAAAAAAATTATTTTTTTTCCTCAGTTTAGGCCGATACGTATTCTTCTACATATTTTTGGTAAAAAAATCGCAATAAGCGTATATAGATCGGTTTGCGCAAAAGTTATAGCGTCTACAAAATAGGGGATAGATTTATTGCATTTTTTTTTTTTTACTAGTAATGACGGCGATCTGCGTTTTTTTTTTTGTGACTGCAACATTGCGGCGGACACTTCGGACACTTTTGACACATTTTTGGGACCATTCACATTTACACAGCGATCATTGCTAAAAAATTGCAGTGATTACTGTGTAAATGTGACTGGCAGGGAAGGGGTTAACACTAGGGGGCGCTGCAGGGGTTAATGTGTTCCCTAAGGTAGTGATTCTAACTGTGGGGGGAGGGGACTCACAAGGGGAGGAGACCGATCAGTGTTCCTCCGTACTGGGATCACATGATCGGTCTCCTCTCCGCTGACAGGACGTGGAGCTGTGTGTTTACACACACAGCTCCACGGTCCTGCACGGTCCCGCTGTTTTAACGGACAATCGCAGGTGCCCGGCCGACATCGCGGCCGCCAGGCACGTGCACCGGGACCCGAGCGATGCCGCGGGCGCACGCCCCCTAGGCGGCCGGGAAGGGAGGACGTCATATGACGCCCACCCAGGATGGGAGATCCACCTTGTGGGCGTCATATGACAGTGGGCAGTAGGGAAGTGGTTAAGCAAACTAATTGTCATCCAGCTAGGGTTTGGATCTACTTTAGATATAATAGACCTGCTTTTAAAGGTTAAAAAAGAAGTTATAGGTAAATGGGAGTTGAACCCCTTCCACTCCAGGGCTACTATTTAGCTTCAACTCTGCAGTCCCTTCTGGGTTTCCAAGAACTCGGCGGGAGATGCCAGAAAAGCGTGGCAGGAATACAAGGGGCTGGACTCCTCGAAATATTGTCAGCAAAAATATGAACACTGCCTAGGGAAATCAGGTCTATTGGTACAGATCCCTTTGTCAGCATTAGCCTTTCATTTACACCTTACTATAAACTATGACAGCTCTGGGCTAGCTGTCAGATCAAATGTATCATAAACACACTTTTAAGCCAAGTGAACAAAAAAAAACCTCACCTGAAATGTCAATTTGCAAAAGATCAAACACATGCAGACGATCAGCCTATATCCTTTTTGTTTTTTTTATTTTGCCTGAAAAGATATTGTAAATTGTATTATTATTACTGTGTATAAAAGATCCATTCTCTTTCAAACAGATATCGGCTGTCATGGTTAGTGATCAGAATGATAGGTTGCAATTTCTAGAAATGATGTGCAGTATCATCAGACAGCCACCAATCCCCTATAATCTGGGAGATTGAAGGATTTGGGATGAAGCTGAAAATTAATGATTCTGTAAACAGATAAGAAATGAGGAAAAGTTGCATTGCCAGTGGCATTTCAAATGTTTGTGAATTTCACAGAATATCGACCGTAGTTCTGGAAAATGAGTTTTCAGAAGAACGTGCTTGAGATTCAAATTTGTAGAAACTGCTACACCAGCCCTATTCTTCATGGGTTCTTCTGAAATAGGGACCTATGTAGAAGATACTAACTATAAATATACTGGTCTTAGAGTGCCAGTCCCTGGGGCTATTAGTATGAGCTTGCAGCATAGCGAATGACAGCTCATGTGTTTAGCTGAATCATAGCTCCCAAATGTCCCCCCTTTTGTAACCAAATCCCTCTGTCTGTTATTCAAAACCTCAGGTATTTAAAGCAGTTCTCCAGTCTCCCCCCCCCCCCCCCCAAAAAAAAATGAAAAGTCAACAGCTACAAATCCTGTAGCTGCTCATTTTAATATAAACGTACCTGTCCGGGGATCCAGCACTGTTGTCCGATGCTGTATCTGTACCCCCGGCGCCTCTGCACTGAGAACCGAGCGATCGGACACCACCGATCACTTGGTTCTGACATCTCCCCGAGCAGAGAGCTGGTGACTGTCAGTTCTCTGTTCTGCCCCCTCTTTGCTCACTGGAGCGCTGGGCTGTGTAGGGGTCGTTGCTCAGTCTCTCAGCGGCTTGCTGAGAGGCTGAGTTGGGTGTCGGTCCAGGCACCTGGCAGATCCAGACTTTATTGTTGGGATGACGCGGTGCCTGGACTGACTTCTGTGGCATCAGCAGAGAGTGGACTTCAGTCTGCTCTCTGCTGAAAACGGTTCACAGGTGTGCAAAACAAATTGCACTCCAGAAAGGACCGTAGTGCAGTGGACAGAAAGGGAACTTAATGGAGGGCCGTACATGACAGTGTGTCAAGTAAGACACACTCCGGCCAGTAAACAGTTAACAGGGCAGGGGAGGGCCCTGTAATGTACAAGGGGGGAGCGGCCTTATAAAAGGGAGGGGCGGAGCTAGCCAGGCAGTGCGGGAGCGTCGAGACACGAGGAGGCAGGTTTTTACTCTGCTCCTCACTTCACAGGGATCATGGCCGACGGGTTTGCGTCACTGGTGCGGGCGGCGGCGGCGGAACAAGGACCCGAGTGGGTCAGGAGACAGATTGAAGCGCTGCTGGATGGAGCAGGGAGCTCCACAGAAGACAGGAATGCAGCCGAAAAAATCCAAGATGGCGGCGCGGTGCCACGCGGCCGCGTGTCCAGGCCGCCGAAGCGGTACTCCCCTGGGGCCACAGCAGGACCTTCAGGCATGGTAAGGAGCCCCAGGGGGGACCGATCCACCCCTCCAGCAAAACGGGTACAGAGGGAGGATGCAGGACAGGCCAGCAGACAGACAGGCAGCACGCCTGGGGCAGGGGGGGGGGGGAGGGGGGCCCACCAAGGAGAGGATCCCCAGGAAGCAGTGCTGAAACAGCCTCAACGGCCCCAGCATCGCCACACAAGATGGGGGGAAGTAGGAACACTGGGGGGAGGGGGGGTGGGGGGAGGGCTGGAAAAGGAAAGAAGATGGCCGAGTCGACAGGCTCTTCAAGGAACGCGTCCCCCCCAGCAGCTCTGCACGAGCAGGGGGGTGGGGATTCACAGGCCACTCGGGCAACGGCCAGGAGGGGGGCATCGGCCCCCAGACGTGCCTTTACAGCGAATCCCCCGGCGGCTCTGCACGAGTCGGGGGGAGAGGACAGAAGGGCCAGAGGAGCACCGGCGAGAGGGGGGAGGGGGTCTCACATGGCAGCGGGCGGGAGGGATGGCGGGGCACCACCAGCCAGCGGAGCAGCGAATCAGGGCAGCAGGAGCGGAGCCCGTACCGGCCCACCTGCACGGGGGAATTCGGCTCAGAGGGGAAGCGGAGTGCAGCGAGACAGTGGTGCGGGTGGAAGGAGACATGCTACTTACCGGAGCCCCTCTCCGAGGGAGCGTTCCTTGTCTTGTGCGCAGGAGGAAGAATCTCGGTCGGAAGGAGAATTGTCCGAAGAGGAGGAGGAGGAGCTCGGTCGCCCTATCCCGCCGGTGGAGGCTCGTGCAGCGGCTGTGGGACCCCCGCCCGGTCAGCCCGGTAAGTCCACTGACAACAGTGCTTTTGTTAAAGTTTTACAGTCATTGATGGGTGCAGGTACTAGTGGGGAGAGCCCAGGGCCATCTCCCGCGCCGTCGTTGGCAGTAACGGACCAACCGCGAGCGGTGAGTGGGAGGGCAGAGAGTGGGTCGGGGCAAATACAGGAATTGCTAGAAGGTTTGCGGGTGTTGATAGGCCGTTTTGGTAATAGGGGTGAGGCACCAGAAGGTGGGGTAAATTCGAGAGCTGGTGGAACAGAGGCGGGGGCGGCCGCCGGGTGTGGGGTGGTAGTTGACGCTACGTCAGACAGTCAGATTGCCTCGGTGGAAGGGGGAACGGACAAGGTAAGTGAGACGGAAAAGGGGACGAAGGAACTGACGGCGAGGGACGATATTGTGCGCATGGCGGATGCAGCAAAATGCGAGGTATACGTCTGTTTCGAGGGCCCCCTGGGGGCTCACTTAAAACAGGAGGTCAGGGAGAAGATTTGGAAAGGGGAGTTTGTGGAGATTTTCTCCTTGCTGCCCCTGGAAAAATTCAACCTTGATAGGGTTAAACCGGATAGCAGTAAAAAAGACGATGAAGAAAAGAGGAGGTATAGGCTGATTCCCCGGACTTTCGCCAATTGGCTACAGGCGTTCGCTATATTGGCGGGGGTGATTGGTGAGAAGAACCCCGAACATTGTTCGGCGTTGTTCTGTTACATGGACGCCATCGGGGAAGCATATCGGGTTTACGGGGGAACGGCGTGGTTAAGGTACGATGAGCAGTTCCGACAGCGCAGGGCGGTCCGGCCGGCATTACGGTGGGACCACAAAGATATCAGCCTTTGGATGAGGCTGATGGCGTCTGCCAAGACGCCGGCACAGACATTTCAAGGGGGGGCCGGAGGTAGCCATTCCTCGGGATCTCCGGCCGGAAAGAAGTGGGGAGTGTGTTGGCAGTACAATGAGGGGGCCTGTAAATTTGGGGGAACGTGTAAATTTAAACATGAATGCTCAGGTTGCGGGGGGGGGCCACACACTCGCCAGATGTTTTAAAAAGGGCAAGCGGGCTGGAGACTTTGGGCATAAGAGGGACGACGCCGGTGATTTGGGAAAGGATGCAGCCTTTCCTAAATAGGTACCCGGATAGAGCGGCGGCGTTATTGTTGAGCAAGGGGTTCAAGGAAGGTTTCAAGATACCATGCTCATTGTCAGCGGTTCCACCGCTGGCCAGAAACTTGAAATCTGCCTTGCAACACCCTGAAGTAGTGGCTGAGAAACTGGCCAAAGAAGTGGGGTTGGGCAGGATGGCGGGACCATTTGAGGTCAAGCCGTTGGAAGATTTGGTAGTGTCCCCGTTAGGGGTGGTACCCAAGAAAGAGCTGAATAAGTTTAGGCTCATTCATCATTTATCGTTTCCCAAAGGGGGTTCGGTCAATGATTTTATAGACCCGGAAGCGTGCACGGTATCGTACACGTCATTTGATGCCGCGGTACGTTGGGTGAGGAGGTATGGAAGGGGGGCGCTTATGGCGAAATCTGACGTGGAGGCAGCATTTCGGCTCTTACCAGTGCATCCGGAGAGTTTTAGGTTGTTGGGATGTTGTTGGGAGGGAAAGTTTTACGTAGATCGGTGTTTACCGATGGGGTGTTCCATTTCTTGCGCCATGTTCGAGGCGTTTAGTTCCTTTTTGGAATGGGTAGTGAGGGATGTTACAGGGATTGATTCCGTCATCCACTACTTGGATGATTTTTTGTGCGTGGGTCCTCCGGCTTCCAATGTGTGTGCGATATTGTTGTCCACGTTGCAGCACATTGCGGACAAATTTCAGGTGCCGTTGGCAGCCGATAAAACGGAGGGCCCACGTACAGAGTTGAGTTTTTTAGGCATAGTGATAGATTCCATGGCCATGGAATGTAGGTTGCCGGAAGAAAAGGTAGTGGATCTGAGGAATTTGGTGGAAAAAACCTATGGGTGTAAAAAGGTTCAGTTGCGCACGCTACAATCCTTGTTGGGGAAGTTAAATTTCGCGTGTAGAATTATTCCTATGGGGAGGATATTTTGTAGACGGTTGTCGGCAGCGACTAGGGGTGTGAGGGCGCCCACGCATTTCATTAGGTTGAACAAGGAGCATAAAGAGGATCTACGGATATGGGATCAGTTCCTAGAAGGGTACAACGGTAGGGCTGTTTGGATGTCAGGACCGGTAAGTAACTTCGATGTGGAGTTGGTGACAGACGCCGCGGGATCTACAGGCTATGGGGCTTTCTTTCAGGGACAATGGAGCGCGGAACCCTGGCCGCAGTCGTGGGTGGAGCTAGGTTTTCAGAAAAACCTGGTACTCCTGGAACTGTTCCCGGTGGTTCTGGCGTTAGAGTTGTGGGGTGAATCTTGCAGGAACCTCAAGTTGAGGTTGAATTGCGACAATATGGGGGTGGTACAGGTGATCAACAACATGTCGGCAGCTTCACCGCCGGTTATACGGTTGATGCGGCAGCTGGTGCTGCGGTGCATGCGGTTGAACATCTTTCTGTATGCTGTTCATATTCCGGGTAGAGAGAACACGTTGGCTGATGCCTTGTCTCGCTTTCAGTGGGACAAGTTCAGGGAGCTGGCACCGGCAGCACGAGCGGAGGGTGTTCCATGCCCGGGCTGGATGTGGGAGTTAGCATTGGAACCACGGCGGATTGGATCCGGAGGTCTGTAAGTGAGTCAACATGGTCTGCATACTCCAAGGTGTGGAGGGAATGGACTGACCTGCAGTCCGTAGCTAAGTCCGGGGGGGAGGATCCGGGGGACAGGTTGTTATTACTTGATCTGGTGGCAAGGGACATGGAAGGTGGAAAATCAGTATCTGCGATTGAAAAGAGAATGGCGGGGCTCGCGTTTTGGTTCAAATTGAGGAGAAAGGAAGATGTGACGAAGGACTTCTGGGTGAAGCAGGCCATTAAGGGGTATAGGAAATCGCATAAGAGTAAGGATAAGCGGCGCCCTATCACATTTAATAACTTGGTGGACATAAGGGGGCAGCTTATGGGGGTGTGCCAATCGGGATACGAGGTGTGCTTGTTTTTAGCAGCGTTTGCTTTAGCATTCTTTGGGGCATTTAGGATTGGGGAGTTGGTCAGTCCCTCAAAAAAGGTGGCGGGTGGTTTGTTGGTTCAGGATGTGGAATTGAGGGACGATAGGATCAATGTCAGGTTGAGAAGATCAAAAACGGACCAAGGTGGAAAAGGGACGCAGGTGAGTTTGTACGCAATACAAGGTTGTGGGGTTTGCCCGGTGCTGACGGTGACAAAGTTTATGACAAAAAGACCGGGGGGGGGAGGGCCATTGTTATTACATGAGGATGGACGGTACTTATCCAAATTTCAATTCGTAGCAGTGCTGCGAAAGTGTTTGGGGGGGTTGGGTTTGGACAGTCACGCCTACGCCTCACACTCCTTCCGTATTGGGGCAGCTACAGAAGCTGCCAGGTACGGGTTGGATGAGGTGGATGTGCAAAAGTTGGGGAGATGGGAATCGCAGCGGTTCCGCAGTTATATTCGGCCACAGTTGGTGTATGAATAAAAAAAAAAAAAATAATGTTTTATAAGTTTGGTGTGAGGCGGGTGCAGTTCGGGGGGTGCAGCATAAAGTTGAATTATTGTGTGGGTTGTGTTGGTAATGCTGTGCTTGTTATTACAGATGCGGGGCGACAGCTCCTCGTATGGATCCTCGGGCATTCGTACGTGTGCTGGGGTGCCAGGAGGGGGGACGTGAGACCAGGTGGGAGACAGCTGGGTATCTCCAGGAGGGAGGCAGTTATCCGGTGGTTAGGTAGGCCGGGCATGATGTGGGGCAGGGTGGTGCCGGAGGTGGAGAGATACGCTTGGTTGGATCGACCACCGGATGTGCTGGTCATTCATGCCGGCGGCAATGATTTGGGGGTGAGGACGGTGAGGGACTTAATAGCGGATATTAAGGCAGACATTATGTTCCTCCGCGCCACTTTCCCTGGGACCATGTTGATATGGTCCGATATGGTGGCAAGGACGTCGTGGCGCATGGCCAGATCCGTGTACAGGCTGAACAAAGCCCGGATCAGGATTAATAAAGTGGTGGGACGGTTTCTAGCATGGCAAGGTGGCCTGGTAATTCGCCACCGGGAGTTGGAGGTTAACGTGGGGATGTATCTGAGACGGGATGGTGTACATCTGACAGATGTGGGGATAGACCTATGGTCATTGGGATTGCAGGAGGGAATCCAGGCGGCCCTGCGGGTGTGGAGGTGCCATCAAGGGTGAGGGGTCTCCCTTTTCAGGCTGTGGCGTTGTTTATTTTGTTGGTCAGTGACGGCAGCTGTTATAGAGGTGGTAAGTGTGTGGGGGGCTCATCAATAGATGGCCCCTCCTTGTTACATCAAACGTTGTTGATGTTTATGGTTATCGTGCACTGCGGGAATGTTGGTTATCAGGGTGGTACGGTTGAGACCCAAGGGTTTCTTTATCTCCCGCAGTGCCCCCTGTTGTTGATATCAGTGATATCAGGTTTGTGCTTTAAGCACTGTTTGCTCCGTCACTGACCAATAAATATGGGGGTTTTAACCTGTTTTGTTTTATTTTCAGCAGGGGTCTGAAAGGGTTAATGTTATTGGTGTTATTTATGTTATTTATGTTTTATTTATTTTAATAAGAAAATTGGAGTTCTTATTTGGTATTTTGGTATTTTTTAATAAATTAGCTGTTATGGCCATTTAACTCCATAACTGGTGTGGTCTCTTATTTATTAAGTAAGAAAATATATGGAGTAAGATGGTTCCAGCTAAGGGGGTCATATCTGGGCTACACTAGTCATGTGATCCATAGGAGAAGTACAGCCAAACCAGCTTTGGCTATGCTTCTTCTTTTAACCACTTTACATCCGCGCTATGGCCGAATGACGGCCACAGCGCGGATCTCATATGACGGCCTCCCCTGTGATCAGCGATCCGAGTAAGGGATCAGCCAATGACAGCTGATCACATGATGAAAACAAAAGCTCGATCGTTTTTTTTTTCTCCTCACGCTGACAGCGGAGAAGAAAAAAAAAAGCCGGTCACCGGCTCATTTTAAAGGGACATCGGTCCCGAAAAGTCAGAGGCAATTATGCCTCATGTAATGCCCACAAGTGCCACCTGTCAATGCCCATAAGTGCCACCTGTCAAAGCCCACAATTGCCACCTAGCAATGCCCACAAGTGCCACCTAGCAATGCCCACAAGTGCCACCTATCAATGCCCACAAGTGCCACCTATCAATGCCCACCAGTGCTGCCAATCAGTGCCACCTAAAAGTGCTGCCTATCAGTGTAACCCATCAGTGCCCATCACTGCCACCCATCAGTGCCCATCACTGCCGCCTCATCAGCGTGCATCAATGACGGACAAAAATTACCCATTTAACATTTTTATAACAAAATTAAAAAAAAAAACTTTTTTTCTTTTTTTAATTCTGTCTTTTAATTTTTGTTTAACCACTTCAGCCCCGGACCAATTTGCAGCTAAAGGACCAGGCCCCTTTTTGCAATTCGGCACTGCGTCGCTTTAACTAACAATTGTGCGGTCGTGCGACATGGCTCCAAAACAAAATTGGCGTCCTTTTTTTCCCACAAATAGAGCTTTCTTTTGGTGGTATTTGATCGCCCCTGCGGTTTTTATTTTTTGCGCTATAAACAAAAATAGAGCGACAATTTTGAAAAAAATGCAATATTTTTTACTTTTTGCTATAATAAATATCCCCAAAAAATATATAAAAAAACATTTTTTTTCCTCAGTTTAGGCCGATACGTATTCTTCTACATATTTTTGGTAAAAAAAATCGCAATTAGCGATTATTGATTAGTTTGCG
The DNA here is from genome assembly GCA_028564925.1 of Lithobates sylvaticus. NCBI lineage: Eukaryota > Metazoa > Chordata > Amphibia > Anura > Ranidae > Lithobates > Lithobates sylvaticus. The sequence continues at coordinate 86,867,250 of CM053038.1, read as the reverse complement.
CAAAAGTTATAGCGTTTACAAAATAGGGGATAGTTTTATAGCATTTTTATTAATATTTTTTTTTTTATTAGTAATGGCGGCGATCAGCGATTTTTATTGTGACCGCGACATTTTGGCGGACACATCGGACATTTTTGACACATTTTTGGGACATTTGTCATTTATACAGCAATCACTGCTATTTAAATAGCACTGATTCCTATGTAAATGACAGTTGTAGTTAGGGGGTTAACCACTAGGGGGCGGGGAGGAGTCAGTGTGACGTGTTGTGTTTTTTTTTACAGTAGGGGGGCGTGGCTGTACGTCTGACGTCATTGATCGGCGTTCCCGATGACAGGGAACCGCCGATCACTGACAGTCAGTGTAGGAAGCGCGGGGAGAGGTTTGTTTACATAGACCTCTCCCCGTTCTTCAGCTCCGTAACCCGATCGCGGGATACCAGCGGCGATCGGGTCCGCTGGTCCCGCGGCCGGGGTCACGGAGCTCCACTTGTGTTGGGAAAAAAAACATTCCCCTCTGGGTGATCGATGTATATTGCAAGGATTATAACAACCTTTGTTGCAGATTCCTACTTTTTGTTATTCTGAAGAAATCCATGTGTGTTTGTCTGTGCCTCTGTGCCAAGTCGGTCTAATGAGAGTGGTTTCATAATTAACTGTCAGGTGTGCGACTGCAGGGCACTAATGGGGAAATCTGCTGGGCCCGCATCCCTTTAGACGTGCTCCTATTGAAAGTATCACTCCAAAAATTACATTTTTGTTGCAGGGGTTGCCTGAAATCTGACTTTTATCTTAGGCAGACTTCTGGGAAAATTGGTGAGCCAATCACACAAGCAGGGAATTATGTTTCTGGGGAGTGGCCAGTACACACTTTGTGTACAGAACAACTCCAGGTAGCCATATTGCAATGCATTCTCAGAAAATTACAGTGGCTGCAGATTGAAAAGGAAAGGTAATTTTTAATAACATTCAATTACAATATAATTAGAGTCGAAATTATTTTTTCTTTATTTGCTATTTTTTTCCTCCACGAAAGTGGAGTTACCCTTTAAGTAAAGTGTAAACATAACACTTCCAGGTATTTACTTCTCACAGAGATCACAGTACTCCCCCTGACATTATCTTAAAGTGATTGTAATGCCTCGTACACACGTAGGGACTTTTGCCGGCGGACCTAGTCCAGCGGACAATCCCACGGGACTTTCCGGCTAGGTCCGCTGGACTTTCCGAGGGTGTGGACTTGCCCACACACGCACGGACTTCTCCAGCGGATAATCCGCCGGCCAAAAGTCCGCGGGACTTTTGAAAATGAACGGACTTGCCCACACACGGAGCAGTCCGTTCATTTCGAACGTAACTTCAGGTTACGTAGCTAGCGTAGGCAGTAAATGCCGCCGCGCTAGCTCCGCAAGCTGGCATGGATTTAAAGGGAATCCCCACGCCGAAAAAACGGCGTGGGGGTTCCCCCCAAATCCATGTCAGACCCTCATCCGAGCACGCAGCCTGGCAGGCCAGGAAAGGGGTGGGGACGAACGAGCGCCCCCCCCCTCCTGAGCCGTACCAGGCCGCGTGCCCTCAACATGGGGGGTGCCCTGGGGAAAGGGGGGCCGTGCGGCCCCCCCACCCCAAAGCACCTTGTCCCCATGTTGATGAGGACAAGGGCCTCTTCCCGACAACCCTGGCCGTTGGTTGTCGGGGTCTGCGGGCGGGGGCTTATCGGAATCTGGGAGCCCCCTTTAATAAGGGGCCCCCCAGATACCGGCCCCCCACCCTATGTGAATGAGTATGGGGTACGATGTACCCCTACCCATTCACCTAAGGTGTAAAATGTAAAGTAAAAAAAAAAACACCCACACTTTTGAAAAAATAGTTTATTGCACTGCTCCGGGGGTCTTCTTCCGTCTTGGGGGTCTTCTCGCCGGACTCCCCCGCCATTTACCAAGCTCTTTTACCGAGCGGGGGAAGTCCGGCTACCTTCTTCGTCGTCGCCGCCGTCTGGGGGTCTCGATCCGCCTTCGGGGGTCTTCTTCCGTCTTGGGGGTCTTCTCGCCGGACTCCCCCGCCATTTACCAAGCTCTTTTACCGAGCGGGGGAAGTCCGGCTACCTTCTTCGTCGTCGCCGCCGTCTGGGGGTCTCGATCCGCCTTCGGGGGTCTTCTTCCGTCTTGGGGGTCTTCTCGCCGGACTCCCCCGCCATTTACCAAGCTCTTTTACCGAGCGAGGGGAGTCCGGCTACCTTCTTCGTCGTCGCGGCCGTCGTCTGGGGGTCTCGATCCGCCTTCGGGGGTCTTCCGGGGGTCTCTTCTGTTCTTGCGGCGGTCGTCGTCTTCCGCGCCGCCGGCGCCTTCTCCTTCTTCTTGTCCTTCTTGTTCTTCTTCTTCTTCCGATGTTGACCCGACGCTCTCTCTGCCCGGAATGCCTGTGCCGATCTGCGCTCGGACTTATATAGGGACATGGGGGACAGGGTCACATGCACATGTCACATGGTGACCCCGCCCCCTTGTGTTGTCACAGTCCCGGAGGATGCTGGGACTGTGACATCGCAAGGGGGCGGGGTCACCATGTGACATGAACATGTGACCCTGTCCCCCATGTCCCTATATAAGTCCGAGCGCAGATCGGCACAGGCATTCCGGGCAGAGACAGCGACGGGTCAACATCGGAAGAAGAAGAAGAACAAGAAGGACAAGAAGAAGGAGAAGGCGCCGGCGGCGCGGAAGACGACGACCGCCGCAAGAACAGAAGAGACCCCCGGAAGACCCCCGAAGGCGGATCGAGACCCCCAGACGACGGCGGCGACGACGAAGAAGGTAGCCGGACTCCCCTCGCTCGGTAAAAGAGCTTGGTAAATGGCGGGGGAGTCCGGCGAGAAGACCCCCAAGACGGAAGAAGACCCCCGAAGGCAGATCGAGACCCCCAGACGGCGGCGACGACGAAGAAGGTAGCCGGACTTCCCCCCGCTCGGTAAAAGAGCTTGGTAAATGGCGGGGGAGTCCGGCGAGAAGACCCCCAAGACGGAAGAAGACCCCCGGAGCAGTGCAATAAACTATTTTTTCAAAAGTGTGGGTGTTTTTTTTTACTTTACATTTTACACCTTAGGTGAATGGGTAGGGGTACATCGTACCCCATACTCATTCACATAGGGTGGGGGGCCGGTATCTGGGGGGCCCCTTATTAAAGGGGGCTCCCAGATTCCGATAAGCCCCCGCCCGCAGACCCCGACAACCAACGGCCAGGGTTGTCGGGAAGAGGCCCTTGTCCTCATCAACATGGGGACAAGGTGCTTTGGGGTGGGGGGGCCGCACGGCCCCCCTTTCCCCAGGGCACCCCCCATGTTGAGGGCACGCGGCCTGGTACGGCTCAGGAGGGGGGGGGGCGCTCGTTCGTCCCCACCCCTTTCCTGGCCTGCCAGGCTGCGTGCTCGGATGAGGGTCTGACATGGATTTGGGGGGAACCCCCACGCCGTTTTTTCGGCGTGGGGAGTCCCTTTAAATCCATGCCAGGTCACGGAGCTAGCGCGGCGGCATTTACTGCCTACGCTAGCTACGTAACCTGAAGTCACGTGCTAAATGAACGGACTTGCCGATGAGCGGCAAGTCCGTTCATTTCAAAAGTCCCGCGGACTTGCCCACTAACGGCGGGATTATCCGCTGGACTGCCAAGTCCAGCGGATAATTTGAAAACAAAACTTCAAACTTTAGTCCGCCGTACTTTGGCGCCAAAAAGTCCGCCGGCGCCCACACACGAGGGGATTATCCGCTGGACTTCAGTCCAGAGGATAATCCCGCGGGATTGTCCCTTCGTGTGTACGCGGCATAAGGGATCCTTTTTTTTTTCTTTAGTTAACAAGCATGTTATACTTACCTGCTCTGTACAGTGGTGTTCTGCAGAGCAGCCCAGATCCTCCTCTTCTTGGGTACCCCATGGGTGCCCCCCCACGAGTTCCCCCATAGCAATCCAAATTTGCAATATCATGAGGCTGCATTCCCATTGATCTTGAGGAGACAGAGCTTCATTGTGTCACCGAAAATACATTAAAAGCACCACATAAGGATGGCTAGCTGGTTCACGCATTTCACACAAATTAACCAGATAGACGTCCGACCCTAGCCTGAAATAAGCTTTTACAGTGCATACCGGCTTCCTCCAAACCGATATCGAACTCCTTCCTCAACTCTGCTAAATCATTAGAAGCACATAGATCCTGAAAATCTACATGCTGGCTATCCAGTATTTCCTCAATATCTTGCGCATTCCCCAAATCATCACCTGTTGGACTTTAAAAATAATGCCTATGGAGTGTCAGGTGTTTGCAAACTTATTGATAATCAAAATCGTCTCAAATAAATTAAAGTGTTTTACTAGATAGAAATTTAAACCCTTCGATAACGAGAGTTCAGCTTCTGACAATTCCCTCTTGGACAAATTCAGAGAGGGTTATATAGAGCTTTTTTTCTCTGGAAATAGGTACAGGAACTCAATCACAACGATCCCCGGCCCTTACACACACCCTCCAAACCGCGTCAAATAGTGGGTGTTGTCAAATTTCAATAACAGTGGGAGGGTCTTAACAGGGTCATTAAATACCAGCCGTGCATTATGTACGGAGTGCAGAGTTCAGGTCAGGGAGGGGGTTACACACAGACTGCAGAGTTCAGGGGTGTGCTACGTAAATAGTGCAGAGTTCAGGGGTGCGCTGCATGCAGAGTGCAGAGTTCAGATGTGCGCTACACACAGTGTGAAGAATTCAGCCTTCTTCCACAGCTGCTTACCTCTGCATCCCCCATCCACATCTCATGTTTACCCCTCTTCAGCTCTGACCTCTGCATGCAACCCCCCTCTGCATGCAACCCCCCTCTGCATGCAACCCCCCTCTACTGCCCCATCTTCTCCCCATCTGCTTAAAAGCTCCACCATCTTCCACATGTCTTATTCTTGTTGCTGTATTAAGCTGAAGCACCCAGCCAGCCTTAGTACCTCCCTGCATACTGTAGTTGGCTCCACCTCTCTCACTTGCGGGGAGATCATCCAGTAGTGATGTTACCATTTGCACTGTACCCCATGTACCTGCATCTCCCTTGTCCCCATCCTTCACTCAGTGGGAGCCACTCAAAAGATCTGATCTGTGGGAGCTGTTGGGGAACAAGCTGTCACTTGTAAGCATAGAAGCTGGACTTTTGTGTTTCAAGTAATGGTGGTCAGTAGGGAGCAGAGGGCCTGAGCCAGAGGTGGTGGAACTGAGTTCCACAAGTTCCAGCTGAAAAAAAGCCCTGGGGTTATAACTCCTAAGAGAGGAAGTGATATTTTCAGGCTCCTCTGTAAATGTGAGGTGTACTGACTGATTCATTTACGAATGAGGATCCCAGCAGGATTGAATTTTGAATGGGATTTCACCCATTACTTTGAATGAGGATTTTATCTATGGGTGATACTGTTCAACATTGTAGACTTTTTGCTTGCAATATAATAGTCTCCCATGACTTACCCGTTATCGATACATGTTTTATTAGTGTTTTTTACTTTTTAAGATTGGGACATGAAGCTGACCATCCTGATGATTGCTTACACCTGGAGATTTCAGCTGAACATGTATTTAGGTATTTTTGGCTGGCCGGCACCACATATCCCCCCGCCCCCTTGTATATGTGGTGCTTTTAATGTATTTTTGGTGACACAATAAACCTCTTTTTTCTCAAGATCCATGGTTGTGCAGCCTCCCAATATTGCAAGTTTGGAGCAACAGTCTGTTATTGCCAGCTTACCTGGAGCAGCAGAAGTATGCCCCCATAGAAAGCCACTTGCCATGGGGGCACTTGCACAGGCTTGTCCTTGAGCCATGCTCTAATGCCGCGTACTCACGATTGGACATTCCGACAACGAAATCCTAGATTTATTTCCGATGGATGTTGGCTCAAACTTGTCTTGCATACACATGGTCACACAAATGTTGTTGTCAGAAAGTCTGAACGTCAAGAACGCGGTGACGTACAAGACTTTCCACAATCCGAGAAAAATTAAGTTCAATAGCCAGTGCGGTTCTTCTGCTTGATTCCGATCATGCGTGGAATTTTGTGCGTCGGAATTGTGTACACATGATCGGAATTTCTGACAACGGATTTTGTTGTTGGAAAATTGGAGAACCAGCTCTCAAATTTTTGTTGTCGGAAATTCTGACAAAAAATGTCCGATGGAGCCTAAACACGGTCGGAATTTCCTACAACAAGCTCCCATCGAACATTTGTTGTCGGAAATTCCGATCGTGTGTACGCGGCATATGTGTCAGAGAATGCACTAAGGTAAAAAACCTTTTACCTTTACAACTAATTTAATCTGAATTTCTTCCTAGGACTGTGCCATCTTTATGCAGTTGACTGGTTAATTATGCTGACCCTCTGGCTTCAACACTTTGACCTTATTCAGATTTTTCCAGGACAGGCACTCAAATGTCCTTGCCTGCATACTTTTTCTGGATCGGCAGCTCAAAGTATTTAAAGCTTCAATAATAGGGTTAGCACGACAGTCAAGGATCTAGCATTTATATAATAAGCAACCAACAATGGCATCCTTTATGTTTCTTCCAAGAAAGGTTACTTTTTTTTACTTTACCCCCATCTATAGACTCTTATGTAGCTGTCACACCGAAGGGGCCACTGTAAAAAAAAATGGGTCTTCTGTATCACACACATACTGCCTCCCAGGGGGAAAAGCCAAGGAGAGAGCTCTGATCATACCCTCCCAAACATTTATCTTCTCCCCAGCCACACCTTCTGATCTCCTTTTGGGGACTGGCTAAGGTCGAATAAATATTCATAATCTGGTAACTGACCATCCTACACTATTTCTGGAACAATCTTCCAAAGACAGGCAGAAGCAATCAACCCCCAGGTTTAGTGATAAACCTGATCAGACCTAAAAAGGATATTGCAGCTCAGCTGACAACAGCAGACCTATACACTCAATTTAGCTAGCCCAGAGCAGGGCCGCTACACTTAGATGCTAACAGAGGTTATTTCATGCTTGCCTGTCCTGAGGAACCACTGTTTCAGGCTGCAATCTACTGTACAGCATTGATTTCTGATGCCACTAGTAACCCTTAGCTCCCGTTCACACCGAATCTGACTTTGAAATTGTGTGACTTCACTGGACATTGCACGATTTCAAAGCCACATGTCAGTGCAACTTCAAGGGGCGACTTGGCTGATATCTGTGCAACTTCATCCACAGATGTCTATACAAGTTGCACCTGAAATCACCAAAAATAGTGCTGGAACTTCTCTTTCAAATCGGAATGGCACCAAGTTGGTGTTGAATAGATTTGAACAGTTCCATTGCTAACAATAGGGTGCGACTTGTCATGCACTTTTGACCTGTCAAATTGGATGACAAGTCACACCGGTGTGAATGGGGGCTTACGGGTAGATTTACTAAAATTGGAAAGTGAAAAGCTGGAAGCTGATTGGTTGCAGCTTGGTTGCAATTGGAGCTGCACCAAATTTTGCACTCTCCAGTTTTATTAAATCATCCCTTTAGAACCAATCAATCAGCAGCTCAAGCTATATAGTGGATAGAATATACTGTATCCTACATTGTCAGAGGAGTTTAATTGTCAATTTTTACCTTCTCGCAGCTTACTTATTATAGGAACTATATTCCTATAATAATTCCATTTCATGTTCAACACACATTTTAGTTAAATTTCAGTTAAAACAAGAACAAAAATTAAATACAGTATGTTGCAGCTTTCCAGCTCAGTGGTTGAATGGTCTTGTGTCTTACAGCACTAGGGTCCTTGGTACGAATCCCAGCCAGGGTACAACCTGCATGGAGTTAACATGTCCTCCCTGAGCTGGCGGGGGTTTCCTCCAGTTACTCCAGTTTCCTCCCACACTCCAAAGACTCCAGAGACCAAAAACACTCCAAATATTAGGCTAATTGTCTCCTGTCTAAATTGGCCCAAGTAAGCGTGCTGCATGTGTATATGTAAGATAGAGCTTCTTGAGGGCAGGAACTGATGTGATTATATAATGCTGTGCTTTACAACAGTAAAAACACCTGTAATAACCAATACCAATCTTTAGATGTAATGGCTACATTCTTTTTCTATTTTTTTTTAGGGCTATTCCCCTTTATTTTCATCTGCTGATTCTGCTAGTAACACACTTCCTGTCTTAAAGCTTGTTGTGTCCCTAGGTCTCCATACAGCTAGTGGTGATGATGCAAAATTTGTCAGCTCTACCCCCTCCTCCTCCATGCCCTCCTCTGCTGAATTGTACTATGAACCTCAAGTACCCCCTAAGCGTTTAAGGGGCTATTCAATGAGTCAGGCTAAAAGGTGCCATGCAGTGCTTCAGCTGGTGTGTCTAGGGGACAGGAACCACACCGGAGCAGAGATTCTTGAAGCTCTGCAGAGGTGGTTCACGCCATGCCAGCTGGAGCCAGGAATTGTAGTGTGCGATAATGGCACAAACCTTCTGTCCGCCCTTGGACAAGGAAAGTTGACACATGGAGAAGGCAGCCGCCTAAGTGAATTTTTTAGTCCTCGCCACCCAGGGCTGTCAGCTTCTGCATCCCATCAGCAGCATCTGCATCTGCATCACATGGCAGATGATTATCTAGGAGCAAAAACAGAGATGGAGAGCTTTCCAGTCGGCGATCCACTGGCTTACTGGGTTATGAGAGTAGACCACTGACCAGAACTTGCCCAGTATGCAATTGAGTTGCTGGGCAGCCCTGCATCCAGCGTGCTTTGCGAACGGGCATTCAGTGCTGCTGGAGGTTTTGTTACTGATAATAGAACGCGTCTGCCCACAGGCTTCGTGGACCGTCTGACATTTATCAAAATGAATCAGTCCTGAATTACCATCAGCTATGAAGCCCCTGATGCTAATGTCGCGGATTAAGGTTTTTTTGGGATGTCGAATCTCCGTATGACTTTTAGGCTACCTAGTGTTCTGGGTGTTGATTTCATCTGGAAGAATTTTTTTGGTGTAGGTTTCATGGGCACAATTAATACCCAAAGACCAATTTTTCCACACCTGTTTGACAAGTGCATATCATTAAAATTTTTGACAGCAAAGCCAATTCTTGTTTTCATCAAGAGTACCTCTATAGGGTTACAGTGGAAAGGTGCCACCGACACCCAAAGACCAATTTTTTCGCACCTGTTACTTCTATCCAAAGTCTGTGGAAGAGACACCAGAATTTATCCAAAAAATCTCTAATCTTGTTCCCAGTGCACTACCTTGTGGTCTCTTTTCGTACGGACTGGCTCTGCAAGCCGTTGCTTACAAAATAAAGAAGCTTGCAGTGGCTTTATAAATGCAATTATTGCTGCAGCAGCTTTTATACACAGTACAGATGTGCCACTTTACAGGTAGACTAATGCTGGGTACACACGTGCGGACTTTTGCCGGCGGACCTAAGTCCAGCGGACAATCCGCCGGACTTTCCGAGCGTGTGACTTGCCCACACACGCACGGACTTCACCGGCGGATAATCCACCGGCCAAAAGTCGTCCCCACCCCTTTCCTGGCCGGCCAGGCTGCGTGCTCGGATAAGGGTCTGACATGGATTTGGGGGGAACCCCCACGCCGTTTTTCGGCGTGGGGAGTCCCTTTAAATCCATGTCAGCTTACGGAGCTAGCGCGGCGGCATTTACTGCCTACGCTAGCTACGTAACCTGAAGTCACGTGCTAAATGAACGGACTTGCCGATGAGCGGCAAGTCCGTTCATTTCAAAAGTCCGGCGAACTAGCCTACTAACGGCGGGATTGTCCGCCGGACTGCCAAGTCCAGCGGATAATTTTAAAACCAAACTTAAAACTTTGGTCCGCCGGACTTTGGCGCCAAAAAGTCCGCCGGCGCCCACACACGAGGGGATTATCCGCTGGACTTGGGTTCAGAGGATAATCCCGCGGGATAGTCCCTTCGTGTGTACGCGGCATAAGAGGACCCTCCAGGCACTATATTGAAAGGATTTTTTTTATTTTTATGCTTTCACTTTAAAGCAGTGTTCCAGCCGCGTTTAAAAAAAAAAAAAAAAAACGCAGCAGCTACAAACACTGTAGCTGATGACTTTTAATAAGGGGAATTACCTGTCCATCGGATCGGGTGCCGGCGCCGCCATCTTAACAAAGGGAAACAGGCAGTGGAGCCTTGCGGCTTCACTGCCTGTTTCCTACTGAGCATTAGCGAGTCGCGTGGTGCTTTGTGAATGGCCCTGTTGTTTTCTGGGACACACACATGTCCCAGAAGGCAACGGGGCAGCTCAGAGGAGGAAGCGCTGCGGAATAGGAAGAGGCAGATTAGGAAGACTGCCTAGCAACAAGGGTTTCTGTTTTTTTTTTTTTTACAATTTTTTTTAAATTTTTTTTTGAGAATGTTAATGTCATTTTTTATTTTAGGGTGGCCCTTTGCTTTAAGCATCAATACATCACTGCTCATTTAAAAATGACGTGTTTTACAAACTTTTTTTTCTTTGATACATGTCCCCCAGGGCAGTACCGGGCCCCATAACCATTGAATGCCCAATTACTTGCATATACTGTATGCCTTCAAAATGGTCACTTTAGATTTTTCCAGTTCGGGTCCCATAAACTATAATGGGCTTCGTTATTCGGTTCCGAACTTTCTGGTGCAAACCGAACAGGGGGTCGTTCGGCCCATCCCTACTGGAAGGATCAACAAGTATTTTCCGTACTTTCAGAAAAAAAATTTTAACCTGAAAAACATAAAACAAATGTAAATGTAACACCACATCTTAGCACTTGTAAAGTACAATATATTAAAAAAAATATTTGCTTGGTTTAGGTGTTCTATTAACTTAGAATTGCAGTATTACCAGTCATTAGTAAAGATGTTGTATTTAGTATTTTATTCCTTTTCATAATATCAAACAGCAGGAAGAGGGTTCTTTCTATAAAAACATTTTTACAAAGCAATGATTAAATCAATGCTCCCGTATTTCTCTCTCTCTCTAAAGAAGAGCACCTATTTTATCTCTGGGTCTGGACTACTTCCACTGCTGGTAAAGTGTTATGTGCAGCGGCTAAGTGCAGTGGCTGAGTGCTTGTATTGTGGATTGGGGACCCACAAAGGGAACCTGTTATTATAAAGTTTAAAACTGCTCCCTTATAGTCTCCATTCAAGTACAGAAAGTGAGACATGGAACTCCATAAACCCAAATAGCTAAGTTTCAAATCTGAAATGAGTACTTTTTAAAACTCTGAAGTGAAGTGAACTCTGAAGAAGGTTACCTTCACTTTGGATGGATTGTGACCCTTAAAGTATAACTGAAGGCTAAACTTTTACTTTATTTTGGATAGAGTGGAGTGGAATTAGAACACCAGTCAGCAAATAAGGATTGTATTGCTGTCTGTGCTCCCAGGGAGATTCACCTTCTGACAGCCCAGAGCTCCAGTAAGGCCCCTTTCACACTGGGGCGGGAGCCGCGGTGACGCTAAAGCAGTGCTATATTTAGCGCTGCTTTACCGTCGTTTTAGCCGCGGTATTCGGCCGCTCGCGGGACGGTTTTACCCATCACGAGTGGCCCTAAAAGGGTTAAAATCCCCCGCAAAGCACCGCCGTAGCGGTGCTTTAAGCGGTATTGCCGCGGTATTACCGCGGTGTCCCATTGAAATCAATGGGTAGGAGCGGTATAGGAGCGGTGAATACACCGCTCCTATACCGCTCCAAAGATGCTGCTAGCAGGACTTTTTTTACCGTCCTGCTAGCGCACCGCTCCAGTGTGAAAGGCCGCCGGCTTTCACACTGGAGTGAATGGGGCGGTTTTTTTCAGGCGGTGTACAGGCGCTATTTTTAGCACTGTACCGCCTGAAAACCACCCCAGTGTGAAAGGGGCCTAAGCGAGGAGGGAGAAGAGCAGAGAGCTGTGACTGACAGTCTACACCACTCTGTTCACTGACCTGTGAAAACCGAGTGTTCGGCGGTGTTCGATCGATCGGTTCTCAGTGTAGAGGCGCCGGGACACAGATGCAGCATCGGTCCGATGCGGCATCCACCTAGGTCCGATGCTGCATCCACCTAGGTAAGTATGATTTGGGCGGAAAAAAAAATCCTTTACTTCTCTTTTAAGGGTTTCTTATTCTTTTGTGCTGCAGCACAGTCCTCCGTCTTTTCTCTCCTAGGCGAGAATAACATTACACTCCCTGGTGCCTCTAAGGCCAGCCTTACACAGAGTAAATTTCTTTCTTGCGACCATGGTCAGTGCAACACAGATATTGCTGATGCGGGAATTCCTCCTGCTGGGCTATTGTCTTCTCCCAATTGGGGAGGGGGGGGCAGGGAAAGCAGTAACCAGCTTGCTATGGGGGCACCTGAGCCAAGACTCTGCTCTGTGTGTCCATTCAGACACAGAGCCATGGCTCAGCCCCGCCCCCTCCCTCTCCTTATTGGCTTGCTGACTTTGATTGACAGCAGTGGGAGCCAATGATGCCCGCTGTATGTGCCAATCAGGAGAGTTAGTCCCAGACAGCCGAGTCTCTCATGCAACATCAATGTATAGAGATGGGGCTCAGGTATGTATTAGGGGGGCGGGAGAACAGCACACAGAAGGTTTTTTATCTTAATGCATAGAATGCATTAAAAAACCTTCTGCCTTCAAAACCGCTTTAAGGTGGAGGTCGCTGCCAGATTCCATGCGTGCGCAGATATGCTCCAAGGTATGGAAGTCCCGGATCTCAGGGTATCTACACGTGTGGGAAATACCACAGGTCTCTGCCGGTTCCAAAGGCCAGGCAGAGCCCTTTGGCATATCTGCACATGTGCCAGACTTTGGTGGTGCTGGGAAGGGAGGGCAGGGCTGGCGTTACGGGGGACTGTTGTTCATCTTTAAAGCCAAACACTGGCTAAATTTCATTTTTTATACAGTAAGTTCCCCTAGATTTAAAAAAAGGAAGCCTTGGCTGCAATACTCACCTTTAGGGTATTTTCACATGGGTTTGGCCATTCCGTTTAGCAGGGGATGCCCTGTATTTATGCAGAGGGCAGAGCTGATGTCATCATGTCAACACCATACACTGCACCATCCTGGACTGCCCACCGCTGTCCACCACTAAGACCAATAAAGAAGAGGACCCAGTGTGTTGGGTGACCTGCCAGACAATGGCGTCCCTAGGGGGGGGGCAGAGGGGGCCCTGACCCCCCCAAAATGATGCTGTGCCCCACCATGTGCCCCCCCAAAAAAAACACCAAAAAAAAAATTTTTATTTATTTTTTTACAAAAAGGCAATGTCTTTTTGTTTGCATCCGTAGCGGATGCGCCACATCTTACTCAGGCCGCCGCTGGAGTAACACAGTCTCTATTGAGAGGGGGAGTATTCTTCTAGCCTGGACGCGTGGGTAAGTGTGTGCACTGCAGTACACTGTAATCACTGAACTGCATTATCTCCATCCCTTCTCTCCCCCATCTTTCCCTCCCCCTCTCCTGTTCTTTCAAGACCTTCACAACTTACTTTCACTTTCAGTTAGGCAGGTAATAGACTATGCAAATTTCTTTCCTGCATCCACAGAGTGCAGGAAAGAAACTTGCATGATTCCCCCATTAACACAGACAGTGGTGACAGGGGAATATCCTTCCTGCCCAGCAATTGTATTCTCCCAACAAACAGTCATTATCACTAGTGGCTATAGCAACCACTAGTGATAATCATAAGAGTATCTGTCAGGCTGGTTGTTCCCAATTTGATCGATCAACTTGGTACATTCAGCCCGCTCATTAATGGTTCAAACCTCAACCAGCTGAGATTTAAACTGCCTATGGCTGGTCTTAGCACTTAGGCAGCCCATACATTGATCACTTTTTTTCATTTAACTATTAGGTTGCATGAAAAAAAAGAAATGATCCAATTCTCCCATCTACACATTATAGGTGGATGGGGGAATCCTTGCAGTGTGGACCAGTGGTGGAACTACCAGGGTTGCTGTCCTGGCTATTCACAGCGCTGGTCTCTGTCTCCATGGCAGCAGTGGCACATTGGAACCCAGTGCTGGTTACTTTATGGGGCTAATGTACAGGAGAGCCAGCACAATTTGTTGTTAGAGATGGGCAGGGCATGTTCAAAATCCCACATGCCCGAGCCCGTCAGGAAGCCCACACTGCACAGCGCTAAGCACAAGCAGTGAGACATTTCCCGGTGCACAGATCAGGAATGTCTCACTGCCTGTGATTAGCCGTGTGCAGTGTCGGCTTCCTGGTGGGATCGGGCATGTGGGATTTCAAACACACCCGAGCCCATGTCTAATGGTTGTAGAGTAGACAGTTGACCTCCCTGCAGGTTGCTTAGCAGCAGTGCAGCCTTCTCTGACATGCTGATCGTGATGCAATCCAGGTGATGCTCCTAGTCAAATCCTAGTGTTAAATATCACAGTGATTTTATTGACCAAAGCCCACACCTTACAGGCATAGAGCCCACATGGCTGCTGAACATACGGTGGATGTGGTTGTACTCTTGATGCTAATAAATACTGTGTTTATTAGATCTGACTGGGAGCATCACCTGGATCACATCCCGATCAGCATGTCAACAGAGAAGGTTATATAACATTACTGCTGCTAGGTGACCAGCTGGGGGCTCAGCTCTCTACAACCAATAGTGCCAGCCTTCCCCTGCATGCACCCATAATGTCACCAGCACTAGGTCCTAATAGACTGCTGCCACTGCCAAGGAGACAGATGCCAGACCAGCACTGTCAATAGCAGGGGCAGGACAGCAAGAGGAGGCTGGGGAACACCACAGTGGCAGAACACCAAGGCCGGTGGCAAGACAACCTTTGCAACCCTGATAGCTCTCCCACTGCTTTGGACCCTTATATTTTCTTGGTATGCTGGTGACATATATCTCTTGTTTTCTGCCACCCTGGGGATCGTAGTAAAATTGCATTTTATAGTTGCCCCCCTACTTTTGTCCCTGTCCCCCCATGTGCCCCCCCTAAATATGAAAGCTGGAGACGCCACTGCTGCCAGAATATATTTTAGAAAGGTAAACACGAATAAGCATTAAATAAATCTGGGCACAGTCTCAAGGGGGTATAGAAGCCACTGATGGGAACTACATGGGCAGCAGAGTTGGACTTATCATCCTGATAAAAGCACAGCCAGTACACAGGTCACCTCCTTGAGGTTCACAATCTACTTGGAAGCCCCCATTTCTTTCCCAGCATTCCCTACGCAATACAAAAACTGCTGTAAGCTGTTTAGAGCTATTGTTTAACTTTCCTTCCATAGAAATTACAAGATCTTCAACGCAGGTCTCACGCCTTTCCTGACCAACTATGTTATGTGTTTATGTTAAAATAAAAACGAGAATGTGCAATTTGATGTTTTTCAATAAAAATAAAAAAATTGGTGAAGCGCTAATACAAATTGTATTATGCCATGTACACACGGCCGGAATTTCCGATGGAAAAAGTCAGAGCTTTTCATCGGATATTCCGACTGTGTGTAGGCCCCATCTGACTTTTTCTGTCGGCATTTTCGACGGACTAAGAAATAGAGCATGTTCTAAATTTTTCTGTCGGAAATGCCGGCAGAGTTTTGCCCAATGCAAAGTCCGGTTGTGTGTACGCGTCATTAGTGTTGCATCATTTTTTATTTTCATTTTTTGATTATTGAGTATTGGTACACATTTATATGAGAGTGTTTTAGGGTGCTGGCAACTAGTTTATCAGTTAACCCATAGCAGCTCACAAGACTTATTATAATTGATGTCAATTTAAAGGTTTTTGTTTTATTTGACAAAACTATGGTTTCTTAAGCAGTGGAGAATTCTAGAACTCCTCTCAGCAGTCCCTACACCTCTCCAACATCATATCTGCTCCTGGATTTGTCTACAAATATCTAGAGGCGGTCACATAAAGAAGAATGAAACAAAAAACATTGTCAATGTTACATTTTGGTGCTGCCTCTATTATCAGAATGCAATTTGCTGCATGGTGCTCTTGTTCTTTGTAAGGATTGCATCACAAAAGGATATCCTGTAATTGGCACCAATGTCATGTAAATGAATAGTAGAGATGATTCATGATGTTATGATATCCCTAAAGATTACTTGAAAAGCTTAAGTCTGGAGTAATGGAGATTAACCTGCAGTGCTCAGCAATTACCCCACATGTGACATACTGTATTCTGTTTAATTACAGGATGTGCATTAGGTGGATGAATATATAATGTGCGTTCTCACATGCTTTGTATGTATGTGTGAGGGTTCTAGGGGTATGCTTTTTGTTAAAATAGGCCAGATTTATACAAATTTAGTAGTGATTGGAAACTTTGGACTTGTTGATGGTCTAAAGCTAATATATTATACTTGAGAAGCTCTGAATTAGAAACATTTACATCTGTGTGGCATGTTATGCCATGCATTAACACACAGGTGCATGTACCACTTTTAGCAACGCAGTGCATTGCAATACTATTCAGTATACTATTCAGAATCAAGGGAACCAAAATGTACCAAAGCAATGTTGCACATTAGAATAACAGGCACAATGCAACAGCACCTAGGATACCATGATGCTATGGAATATTCTCCTATTCTGGGTATGCCGTGCTATCAACAGGAGGTAGTGTAACGAGGGACACTTTTTCATATATGACGCCATAGTTGCAACACTTGTAAAGATTGTAATTGTAGCGAAAGGAGGTTCTACAAAGTATTGACTCAGGGGGGCTGAATACAAATGCACGCCACACTTTTCACATATTTATTTGTAAAAAAAAAAATTGAAAACCATTTATCATTTTCCTCCCACTTCATAATTATGTGCCACTTTGTGTTGGTCTATCACATAAAATCCCAATAAAATACATTTACGTTTTTGGTTGTAACATGACAAAATGTGGAACATTTCAAGGAGTATGAATACTTTTTTAAGGCCCTGTATGTAGGTTGCCATTGCTCCTAGATATACAAGATGCCTGTCACACTGATTATATTCAGTATTTGCTGGGCAATTGACCTAAAACAAGAATGCAGATCAGAAGTCCAGCAACATGCCGCATGCTTTTTTTGAGTTAGCCAAAAAACTAGCATTTTCGGAAAGAGGTCAATGGCAGACTATATATTTCTCTCAGTACAGGTTTGCTTTAAAACCATTTTCTCTTTTGTCAATTACATGGGAGTTGCCCTTCAACATTATGTCAGTCCTGTTGAACTGAGAAACTATAGTGTATTAAATGAATCGCTTTCTGTTGAAACACACACAAGCAAGTGAGGACACTGCGAAACCTACTGACAAGATTAAACACTTTCACAA
Source organism: Lithobates sylvaticus (assembly GCA_028564925.1). Taxonomy (NCBI): domain Eukaryota; kingdom Metazoa; phylum Chordata; class Amphibia; order Anura; family Ranidae; genus Lithobates; species Lithobates sylvaticus. The sequence goes on along the minus strand of CM053038.1, from coordinate 86,849,977 downwards.
AGTTATGTAACTGTTACACGGAGGAGATAATTGTACATAGAGTTGGTGAGAAAAGTAGGTCACCACTTAGAAGCAACTGAAGTAAAGATTGCTCAGAGGACCAGACCAGTGTTTTGACAAGTTCATGTTTTTTTGACAATTCGAGAAATTGTAAGATCTATCAAACATTCTACATTCTGTCAGAAGAAACTGGGTCTGTAACTGAAACTAGGGTATCATAACAAGACAAATCCTACAGAAAAAAAAAGAATGTTTCATAAAGAAGCAATGAAAGTATAAGTCCGTTAGTGAGCTAAACTGAAATTGCGTATTGGCCTGTTGACTGCAAATGACTGTCCCTGGCAACCTCCAGTTAGCCTTCCCCTTTCAAGATGCTGGAGCAGAGGCTTAAAACTAATAATATCTGCTGCTGCTATAAAAAAAGAATGATAGAATTCTACTGTATGTCTTTATTTGGTGCGTAATACAAAACAAGGGCCATGGGTGTGTCCTAACAACAAAATCGACAGGCAACTCTTATGCCGCGTACACACGGTCGGAATTCTCGGCGGAAAAAGCTCTGATGGTTTTCCCGTTGGAATTCCGACGGAATTTCGCTCAAACTGTCTTGCCTACACACGGTCACACCAAATTCCAATGGTCAATAACATCACGGCATAAAACACGTTCGAGTGCACTATGAAAGGGAAGTTTAATGCTTCTGAGCATGCGTCAAATTGTTTCCGAGCATGCGTCGGAATTTTGCGCGTCGGAATTGCATACACACGATCGGAAAATCCGATAGAAAGGTTTTCCGTCGGAAAAATTAAGAACATTCCCGACAGAAAAAGACAGATGGGCATACACATGGTCGGAAAATCCGATGAAAAGCTCCCATCGGACTGTTTCCATCGGGTAATAGCACATCTACTGCAGTAAAACAAATAAACATAAGTGTACACAATAAATAGTGGCACTATATTCCTGTAAACAGTCGGTAAATTAGGTCTCTCATTTCATTTGTCTTTACCTTTTTGATAGCGTTCCAATTAGCTGTGTAATACACTCCTTCTATGTATGGTCTATTGCAGAGGCCTTGGGGGTTATTTACGAAAGGCAAATCCACTTTGCACTGCAGGTGCACTTGGAAGTGCAGTCGCTTAAAATCTAAGGGGTATATCTGAAATGAGTGGAAGCTCTGCTGATTTTATCATCCAATCCAGTGCAAGCTAAAATGCTGTTTTTTTTATTTTCCTTGCATGTCCCCCTCGGATTTTCCTTTAGTAAATAACCCCCCTTGTCTTATCTATTCCATTATAACCAAGGGACAGGGTCATCCGCCCGACTAGTTTCTTCACAAAATGATGTCGTCGTGTCCCAGGACGATGTCATTTTGTGACGAAACTAGTCGGGCGGACGATGTGCTGACGTCATCGTGACACATGAGGTCCCGGAAGCGCGGGCGTGTTTGTAATTTGAATACCGGCTGGTATTTTACACTTTTAGGCCTGATTCACACTAATGCATTTTTTGTGCTTTTTGCAGATTTGCCATAGGAATCCATGTTAAATGGACTGTAGTGCAAATCTGCAAAATGCAAAAAGCACTAAAACTGCATAGGTGTGAATCCAGCCTTAATGGGGATATTCTCCTTTTTTTAAAACACAGATGTAATACTCTTAATAAAAAAGCGTTGGATCTTATGCCATGTGAAGCATCCTCCTTTTTTTGAGTGGGAAATCTGCGAATACCCGTGAGTGAGGACAAGGGAGAGAGTGACTGGTGGATCCTGGTGTGCCGAGCGGAATCGCAGCTTAGAGGCCCTGACAGGGTAATCAGCCACAGGCGTTTTGACATCTCCATAGGTCGAATCTATCCAGTAAGCAGGCACTCTTTCTCCCTGGGTATGGTCACAAGCGGGGTGGATAATATACTGAATGAACTGTGATTGGGAACTCAGGAGTGTGACTTTTTCTTCAATACCTCAAGCTCTACACTTGTGTTTCTTTGTCTACCACATAAGACTGTGTAATATTGGAGACATTATTGCATATTCTTTTATATGTTTTTTGTTTTTTATTTCTTTCTTTTTACTGTTTTTTTCCTGGAATAAGGACTATGCATTGCATCAATATTTTTCCGATATTCTTATGATTAGGATGTCATGTTAAAAATTAAACATGACTCTGTCCCTTGGTCATACTGATTTTTTGTGATATCACATTTAAGAGTTGCTGCTCTATTCCGAATTTTTTGAATTTTGATTTATAGTATTTATTACAAGCGCGGTTTCTCTCCTCTTATATATTATCTATTCTTTTGACTGAGTGTACAACATAGAGGCACGTCTTTGTCAGCATTGCTGTTGTTACTTTATGCCCATTTAAGGCCTAATAAAATCTCTTCTGGATAAAAAAAAAAAAAAATGAGGGATGGGAAACAGGTACATAGAACAGATGTACATTACATTGTGTCAGCCAGACCCTTAACGTGGCAGTGTACATGTCCCTTTGTTGCCCTGGTACCTTTTGAAATGTTTTGCGTGTACCTCTCTGAATCACTGAGTATGAAGGCTATCTCCATCCTAAGACTGGTGCATGTATCAGAGGCGTCGCTAGGGGGTGGCTATTGAGGCTATAGTCCCGAATCTGGGGCCCATAGCCCCGAGTCTCTAGGGCTGGGGTCAGCACCTGGCCCGCCACTGCTGAAGGCGGGCACCCGGCCCACGGACATTATCACAGGGCTGGATGGGGGTGGTGGGGTGCAGGGGACAGTGGACACTACAGTGGGGGCTGCATTGCTGGGCACTGGTGAGGCTGCATTGCTGGGCACAGCTGATCCCTGCATTCTTTATGTAGCAAACTCCTGAGCCCTGGGGCTCTCTGGGGACCCTAATGTAAGGGGGGCTCTGAGGACCCTGATGTAAGTAGGGAGGCTCTCTAGGGACCCTGATGTAAGGGGGGCTCTGGGGACCCTGATGTAAGTGGGGGGGCTCTCTGGGAACCCTGATGTAAGAGGGAATCCGCACTCAGATATTTAACAATATTTTATATAGATATATATATATACACACACACGTATATTCTATGCTATTGGCTCTAGCCCCAGATCTTTTCTAGACCTAGCAACACCCCTGGCATGTACCAAGGATGACCATTATTCTCTATGGTTAGGCCACGTGCATGTATAACATTTCACAACACACAAGAGAGCATCAGGTGCATAACCAGTCTGGCCTCTGGCAGTAGTAATGCAGTATTCAGTAAAAATCACGACATTCATTTTAACCACTTCCCGCCCGGTCAATAGCATATTGACGTCCGGGAAGTGGTTCCGTTATCCTGACTGGGCGTCATATGACGTCCTTCAGGATAACATGCCGCCGCGCGCCCGTGGGGGCGCGCATCGCGGCGATCGGTGGAGCGGTGTGTCAGTCTGACACACCGCTACACTGATCTCGGTAAAGAGCCTCCGGCAGAGGCTCTTTACCACGTGATCAGCTGTGTCCAATCACGGCTGATCACAATGTCAACAGGAAAAGCCGGTGATCGGCTTTTCCTCACTCGCGTCTGACAGACGCGAGTAGAGGAGAGCCGATCGGTGGCTCTACTGACAGGGGGGGTCTGCGCTGATTGTTTATCAGCGCAGCCCCCCTCAGATGCCCACACTGGACCACCAGGGTCTCCACTAGGATCACCAGGGAAGTGGGCAACATGTGGATGGCCAGGTATGTACCCCCTGGCCATCCACATGTGCAAATGATGCCCAATCTGTGCCAGTCAGTGCCCACAAATGGGCACTGGCTGGCACCATCAAGTAGCAATCAGTGCCACCCATCACCCAGCAATGCCACCCAGTGTTTTCAGTGCCACCCATCAGTGTAATCAGTGCCACCTATCAGCGTCCATCCGTGCCCATCAGTGCCCATCAGTGCCCATCAGTGGCCATCCATGCCACCTATCCGTGCCACCCATAAGTGCCCACCAGTGCCGCCTATGAGTGCCCATCAGTGCCGCCTATAAGTGCCCATCAGTGCCGCCTATGAGTGCCCATCAGTACCACATATGAGTGCCCATCAGTGCCACATACCAGTGCCACCTATCAGTGCCCATCAGTGCCACCTATCAGTGCCCATCAGTGCCGCCTATCAGTGCCCATCATCAGTGGCCGTCAGTGCCACCTCATCAGTACCACCTCATTGGTGCCACCTCATCGGTGCCCATCAGTGCCGCCTTATCAGTACCCGTCAGTGCAGCCATATCAGTGCCCATCATTGAAGAAGAAAACGTACTTATTTACAAAAAAATTTACAGAAAAAAAGAAAAACTTGTTTTTTTTTCAAAATTTTTGGTCTTTTTTTATTTGTTGCGCAAAAAATAAAAATCGCAGAGGTGATCAAATACCACCAAAAGAAAGCTCTATTTGTGGGAACAAAATGATAAAAAATTTGTTTGGGTACAGTGTTGTATGACCGCGCAATTGTCATTCAAAGTGCGACAGTGCTGAAAGCTGAAAATTGGTCTGGGCGGGAAGGTGTCTAAGTGCCTGGTATTGAAGTGGTTAAATGTAACATGTATAAATACCTGAATTTGGTTTGGTATCCTATGAACAGAAGAACTCTGGGAGAGAGAAGGATCGCAAGAGGAGATAATCCAGTTCTGCGGCACGATCATACGCTGCTAAGGAATATGCTGAGGGAAACAGACAACAGAGAAATTTTGTCATCAGTCTGATGCTGTTCCCTGACTTTCTAATCACAGGCTGGAAGTAGGGAGAGGAACAGGCTAAATTTCCTAACTAGAAAGATAAAGGAAGAGAGGACACACCAGCCTTGTGCATTATCCCAAGTAAATGTATTATTATGTATAATACAGTGGAACCTTGGATTACGAGCATAATCCGCTCCAGGAGAATGTTTGTAATCCAAAGCACTCGCATATCAAAGCGAGTTTCCCCATAGAAGTCATGGAAACGAAGATAATTTGTGACGCATTTTCTTCTGCTGCATGCAATACCACATGTGGCCAGAGGTGGGGGGTGCCAGAGAGCCTCGGACATACTCGGAGACAGCTCGGCTGAACTCGCAAACCCTTGGAAAGGCTCGGAAACACTCGGGAACAGAGTATTTCCGACACCCCTGCACCCCTGGCCAAATGCGGTACTGCACACTACATTAGCTTGAATTCTGCTCGTTTTGCGAGACAACAAGTCAGGATTAAAAAAAGTTGCTTGTCTTTCATAACGTTTGTTAACCGCGTTTCTTGTTAACCAAGGTGCCACTGTACATTCTTTTTTTATCTTTTTAGTGCAATAAGGACATCCCCAATCCTAGAGGGCAGCAAAGCCAGGAAACATTATCCATTGAGGAGTGGACCAGTATTCATCATTGGGCTAGCTACTATATTCATGCGCAGGAGTATTTGTTTTTTGCTGTGTAAATTTCCTGAGTGCAGTAGATAAAATTTAGGTAAACAACTTGGCTATGCTGTCTTGCAGCTCTGTGCAAACCTTAGGCCTAGATAGAAAAAAAATACAAATTATTTGGCAGGTAGAGCATCAACTACCAATATATTTAAGATTTATATTTAGCAGTTTGCCTGGAGTTTAGCTTTAATGTTATAATCTAATGAGAAGGGTAGAATCTGGTGTGTTTGTTGAAGGTACAAAGCAAATGAACAAAGCCACCACAGCAATATGCTGAAAACCATGGAAGCGGCACATAAGGGCTTTTTAGAAAAGGTCAGCATTAGGACGTCTGTTTTATTAATGCGAATAGCAAAAGAGATTGAAACAGTAAAGGTTAGAGCGATATTGCCCAACCAAGGGTTCTAGCACTTGAGATCTGAAAATTAATTCCTTGTACTTTGCCTCCATGGAGTATGTTCAAAGGCACACAGTAATCTTTTATCGCAGCATGTGTCCTGAATCTGTTGAGTGACATCTACACATCTCACTAACCCTAGAAGAGGCCTCCTCTAGTGAAATTATTAGCGTGGCTGAAACCACCAGCTCAAATGTGCAACAGAAAATACTCTTCTCAGATTAGAAATTCCACTTCAAGATGGTCTCATGGTACCAGTGAATAAATTATAGGTAAGTTATAATTAGTAGGCTGCACATGAAGATGGCTGAATGCTGTCAGTGGATATATCTTCGTGAAATGAATGTGGCTTAGGAATGCATGGGTTCTTACAAAATTCCTCATTAAGTTATGAAAATTATAGTTGATGTGTGCTTCAGTGTACCTTGGATTTCCATGTAATGGACAATTTTATCTCTATACAATGGATTTCTAGTATGTCTGAATTTCAAAACTATCTCTTAATTCCAGAAAGTCCCATAACTAAACTCAATCCTTTTCAATGGCGTCCCTAGGGGGGGGGCAGAGGGGGCCCTGACCCCCCCCAAAATTATGCTGTGCCCCACCATGTGCCCCCCCAAAAAAAAAAAACTAAAAAAAAATCAAAAACATTTTTTTTTTTTTTTTTTACAAAAAGGCAATGTCTTTTTGTTTGCATTCGTAGCGGATGTGCCACATCTTACTCAGGCCGCTGCTGGAGTAACACAGTCTCTATTGAGAGGGGGAGTATTCTTCTAGCCTGGACGCGTGGGTAAGTGTGTGCACTGCAGTACACTGTAATCACTGAACTGCATTATCTCCATCTCTTCTCTCCCCCATCTGTCCCTCCCCTCTCCTGTTCTTTCAAGACCTTCACAACTTACTTTCACTTTCAGTTAGGCAGGTAATAGACTATGCAAATTTCTTTCCTGCATCCACAGAGTGCAGGAAAGAAACTTGCATGATTCCCCCATCAACACAGACAGTGGTGACAGGGGAATATGCTTCCTGCCCAGCAATTGTATTCTCCCAACAAACAGTCATTATCACTAGTGGCTATAGCAACCACTAGTGATAATCATAAGAGTATCTGGCAGGCTGGTTGTTCCCAATCTGATCGATCAACTTGGTACATTCAGCGTGCTCATTAATGGTTCAAACCTCAGCCAGTTCCTGATGAACCAGCTGAGATTTAAACTGCCTATGGCTGGTCTTAGCACTTAGGCAGCCCCACTTTTTTTAATTTAACTAGTAGGTTGCATTAAAAAAAAAAAAAGAAATGATCCAATTCTCCCATCTACACATTATAGGTGGATGGGGGAATCCTTGCAGTGTGGACCAGTGGTGGAACTACCAGGGTTGCTGTCCTGTCCTGGCTATTCACAGCGCTGGTCTCTGTCTCCATGGCAGCAGCGGCACATTGGAACCCAGTGCTGGTTACTTTATGGGGCTAATGTACAGAAGAGCCAGCACAATTTGTTGTTAGAGATGGGCAGGGCATGTTCAAAATTCCACATGCCCGAGCCCACCAGAAAGCCCACACTGCACAGCGCTAATCACAGGCAGTGAGACATTTCCTGGTCCGCAGCTGCACAGATCAGGAATGTCTCACTGCCTGTGATTAGCTGTGTGCAGTGTCGGCTTCCTGGTGGGATCGGGCATGTGGGATTTAAAACACACCCGAGCCCATCTCTAATGGTTGTAGAGTAGACAGTTGACCTCCCTGCAGGTTGCTTAGCAGCAGTGCAGCCTTCTCTGACATGCTGATCGTGATGCAATCCAGGTGATGCTCCTAGTCAAATCCTAGTGTTAAATATCATAGTGATTTTATTGATCAAAGCCCATACCTTACAGGCATAGAGCCCACATGGCTGCTGAACATACGGTGGATGTGGTTGTACTCTTGATGCTAATAAATACTGTGTTTATTAGATCTGACTGGGAGCATCACCTGGATCACATCCTGATCAGCATGTCAACAGAGAAGGTTATACAGCATTACTGCTGCTAGGTGACCAGCTGGGGGCTTGGCTCTCTACAACCAATAGTGCCAGCCTTCCCCTGCATGCACCCATAATGTCACCAGCCCTAGGTCCTAATAGACTGCTGCCACTGCCAAGGAGACAGATGCCAGACCAGCACTGTCAATAGCAGGGGCAGGACAGCAAGAGGAGGCTGGGGAACACCACAGTGGCAGAACACCAAGGCCCGGAGGCAAGACAACCTTTGCAAACCTGATAGTTCTCCCACTGCTTTGGACCCTTATATTTTCTTGGTATGCTGGTGACATATATCTCTTGTTTTCTGCCACCCTGGGGATCGTAGTAAAATTGCATTTTATAGTTGCCCCCCTACTTTTGTCCCTGTCCCCCCATGTGCCCCCCCCTAAATATGAAAGCTGGAGACGCCACTGATCCTTTTTTACAAAGGCTACCAAGGATAGCATGTAATACAACCGCACTAAAGTTATCTTTCTTGGAACCAAAGCCTGGAAGCATGAAGATTATCAAACCCCAAAAATATATAGTTCAAAACAGAACCCAAGATAGTGGGGGTCATGTGTAGTAATCCAGAGATCCAGAAAGGGGATCATGGCACCCTATTTAGTAGACATGTGCAATGCCAAAAAATTCATTCATTTTCGTTTTTGTTTCATTCGGGTTTTTTTTCTGTTTTTCAGGTCATTCGTTATGATCGGAATTAGTAAATTCGTTCATTCGCACATTCGTTCATTCGTACATTTGTTTATTCGTAAATTCGTACATTCGTGTGTTCATACATTCGTGTATTCGTACATTCGTACATACGTAAATTCGTACATTCGAACATTTGTACATTCGCACATTTTGTAAATGCGTAAATTCGTTCATTCGTACATTTGTAAATTAGAACATTCGTACATTCGTAAATTTGAAAATTCAAAAATTTGGAAATACGAAAATCCGAAAACCCAAATAATAGAAAATCTGAAATAGTGACTAACTATTAAATTATAGGTATTGTATTTCCTTTCAAATTTGGCTGTTAGTGAACACAAATTTATCTGAAGTTACGAATTATCCGAAATAACGAACGCCGCATCTAAACAAAATGGAACGGAACAAATTAATAACAAATAATAATAATAAAAGTTTTTATTATTATTATTATTTATTATTATTAATGCATTACGTTCCATTTGTATACGGCATTCGTTATTTCGGATAATTTGTAACGTCAGATAAATTTGTATTTCTTACGTTCACTAACAGCCAAATTTAAAAAGGAAATTACAATACCTATAATTTAATAGTTAGCAATAGTTAAAGTGGAAGTAAACTCCCCTATCGTTTTCAGCCAAGGAAGCTGCAATCTTTGCTTCTGTTTAATCTTCAACTGCCACAGTGCTGCACATGTGATCCGTTATGACACCAGCCATTGGATGGTTTGACTGTTTGGTTGAGAGCACAGCCAATGTGCAGTTAGCATTCCCGGCATCCCTTTTTTTTTAAACTGTTAAATCGATGGGTTTACTTCCGCTTTAAGTTATTATTAGTTAATTATAAATTCCGATTTATGAATTTCTGAATGTACGAATTTACGAATGTGCGAATTTACGAATGTGCAAATGTACGTATTTACGAATGTACAAATTTATGAATGTGCGAATATACGAATTTACGAATGTGAAAATGTACGTATTTACGAATGTGCGTATATACGAATTTCCGAATGTGCAAATGTACGAATTTAGGAATGTACGAATTTACACATTTTCTCATAATCGAATTTACGAATATATTTGTAAAAATTCGTTGAATGGATTTTCGTTAATTCGGATATTTCCGAATTAACGAATTTGTCGAAATTCGTAAAAAAAACGAATTCGGAACGAAACGAATTGCACATGTCTACTATCTAGCATTCTAACTTGCATACATACTCTACATGCTGCAAATGGTTTGAAATTACCATATTCATAGCAGTCATACGTTGAGACAAAACTTAAGCATAATGCTCACTGTGGAGACCTTCAGCATGGATAACCTTGACAAGGATCTACCTTTATCTTTTAACATGTGGACAATATGAGTTGCTAATAAACCTTTTCCTGTTGCACTTGGGCCACAATTGCATTTAGAACTGTAACAACTGTAGACACATCAAACCCCTTTAGTAGCCCCTATAGACACATCAAAACAAAATCTCTTTTGTTGATTTAGATGGGCCTGAATCAAATAGGAATAATTCATTTTTCTTAGAAATCCCTTTGATCCCATAGTTAGAATGTTGCGTGGCCTTCATGCTTTGCCTATATTTGCATTTTTCTAAATTTCTGTTTGTTTTGCAGAATAGTTTTAGGTTTCAGCTTTCAGGGTGTAGATGTTGTTTGAGTAAACGCTTTAATAGGAAAACCATTTTTAAATGTCAGTGATTACTGAAGCCATAAATTAAACATTGTGCATCCAGCGAGCATGTGAGTCAGAATGACCTCAGCTTTCTTCTCCCCTGTGGGCCTATTTACAGCATAATAGCACATCTACAGTCATTGATGATAAAAAAAAAAAAATCATGTGCTAAAAAAAAAGACGTTATAAAGCCTGTGATTTACACCCTGCACTTTTACTAGCACGTGCTTAAATCGACATTTATGACATCAGTCTACTCATTCCTCAGTCATCAGTTCTGGGCTTAATAAAGAAAACACTGATCCTTCGTTACAGATGATGAATCTACTTCCTAGGAAATCTAAAAATCAAGGACAGCTACGTCATAGTAACCAGTTATTAAACACATAAAGGATTATTTCAAAGGGTTGCAGATTGCCCTTTCAATAGCTTGATCTAAAGGGAATTTATATTGAATTGTAGATTTTATTTTCTAACATAAAACTAAACTATATTGGTTTTGGGTCAATACAATCTTTTGTGTACAAACATTTGAAGCCCAATTCCACTTTGCATTAAAAAATAAAATCTCTGCCTTGCAATTATAAAAGTAAAAACTGCAGCTCTGGCTGCATCACTCATCCTCTCCGTTGCGGTTTCCCACAGACTTATTCACTCTGCGATCCAGCGCTGGTTCATTTCTAGGTTGAAGAATACCCAGTACTTCATTTGACCCACTTAACGTGAGTGCAGGGCATCAGGGCCCACCTTCTGCTGTGTGGCACCCTTAACTAACAGTACAAAGATGCAGAGCATAGAACTAACTGGCAAGCTCTTTGCGTCATGTTTAGGGCATGTGGCCTGGTATGGTTCGGGGGGGGGGGGGGGTGTCACTCGCTTCCCCCCCCTTTTTCCTGGCCTGCCAGGCTGCATGCTCGGATAAGGGTCTGGTATGGATTTTGGCATGGGGTACTTCTTAAAATCCATACCAAACCGACAATTTAAATGTCATTTTTTTTCTTTATAAATGTCAGTTTTGCTGCAGCAGGTTCTATACATGGCACAGATGTGTCAATTTACAGGCGGACTGAGGGGACCCCCACAGGTAATATATTTAAAGGATTTTTTAATTTTTATTGTTTAACCACTTCAATACCAGGCACTTAGACACCTTCCCGCCCAAGCCAATTTTCAGCTTTCAGCGATGTCGCAATTTGAATGACAATTGCGCGGTCATGCTACTCTGTACCCAAACAAATTTTTTATCATTTTGTTCCAACAAATAGAGCTTTCTTTTGGTGGTATTTGATCACCTCTGCGATTTTTATTTTTTGCGCAACAAACAAAAAAAGACCGAAAATTTGGCAAAAAAACAAGTTTTTCTTTGTCACTGTTAATTTTTTTTGTAAATAAGTGCGTTTTCTTCTTCAATGACGGGCACTAAGGCGGCACTAATGGGCACTGATGGGCACCGATGAGGTGGCACTGGTATGCGGCACTGATGGGCACTCAGGCGGCACTGACGGGCACTCATAGGCGGCACTGACGGGCACTCATAGGCGGCACTGACGGGCACTCATGCACACATATAGGTGGCACTGATAGGTGGCATGGATGGGCACTGATAGGTGGGCATGGGTGGGCATGGATGGGCACTGATAGGTGGCACTGATGGATGCTGATGAGTGGCACTGATGACACTGATGGGTGGCATTGCTGGGCATCCCTTTTTGCATCCCTTTTTTTAACTTTTTTTTTATTAAATATGATGTGCCAATCAGTGCCCATCTGTGGCACTGATTGGCATATTTTTGGCATTTTTTTTTAAATGTGGATGGCCCTGGGGGATGTACCTGGCCATCCACATGCTGGGGGCTTCCCTGGTGGTATTGGGGGCTTCCCTGGTGGTCCAGGGGGCTTCCCTGATGGTCTAGTGTGCGCATCTGAGGGGGGCTGCGCTGATAATCAATCAGCGCATACCCCCCCTGTCAGGAGAGCCGCCGAACGGCTCTCCTCTACTCGCGTCTATCAGACGCGAGGGAGGGAAGTGGTTAACCAGTTAACAACCGGCCCATCGTGATCAGCCGTGATTGGACACGGCTGATCACGTGGTAAAGAGTTCCCCTCTTGCGCGCCCCCGCTCGAGAACATACGTGATCGCCGGGTCCCCCGGCGGATCACGGATCACGGTAAACGGCCGCTCATCGCGGCCGTTTACCACGTGATCGCTCCGTCAAATGACGGAGCGATCACATGTAAGCAAGCCGGCGTCATTTGATGACGCCGGTTCCTCTCCCCTCCTCTCTCTGTACCGATCGGTACAGTGTGAGAGGAGAGGGGGAGGGATCGGTGGCAGCAGTGCTGTGGCCGGGATCTGTAGTGCCCACAGCCTGCTCTGCATGCCCCCGATCCATCCATCCATGCTCAGCCATCCCTCCATACCCGGCAATACACAGCAATAGCGGCAGTGTAGTGTATTGCAGGGTATGGAGGGATGGCTGAGCATGGATGGATGGATACCCAGCGATCCTCTGCCATACCCTGCAATACTCTGTACTATCGGTACAGTGTGAGAGGAGAGGGGGAGGGAACGGTGCCATACTCTGCCATACTCTGCATACACTGCCATGCTCTGCATACCCTGCGATACTCATCCATCCATGCTCAGCGATCCCTCCATACCCTGCGATACACAGCAATAGCATGCAATGTATTGCAGGGTATGGAGGGATGGCTGAGCATGGATGGATGGATACTCAGCGATACTCTGCATACCCTGCGATACTCTGCCATACCCTGCGATACTCTGCCATACCCTGCCATACTCTGCCGATATACTCTGCCATACCCTGCGATACCCTGCCATACCCTGCGATACTCTGCCATACCTGCCATACTCTGCCATACCCTGCGATACCCTGCCATACCCTGCGATACTCTGCCGATACCCAGCCATACTCTGCCATACCTGCGATACCCTGCGATACCCTGCCATCCCTGCCATATTCTGCAATACTCTGCAATACCCTGCCATACCCTGCGATACCCTGCAATACTCTGCCATACCTGCGATACTCTGCCATTCCCTGCCATACTCTGCCATACCCTGCAATACCCTGCCATACCCAGCAATACTCTGCAATACTCTGCCATACCCTGCCATACTCTGCCATACTCTGCCATACTCTGCCATACCCTGCGATACTCTGCCATACCCTGCCATACCTGCGATACCCTGCGATACTCTGCGATACCCTGCCATACCCTGCGATACCCTGCCATACCCTGCGATATTCTGCGATACCATGCAATACTCGCTACGATCGAAGCCAGGATCGTTTTTTTTTTTTATTTCAGGCTTTCCAGCCTAGAGGTGAGATGTGGGGTCTTATTGACCCCATATCTCACTGTAAAGAGGACCTGTCATGTCATATTCCTATTACAAGGGATGTTTACATTCCTTGTAATAGGAATAAAAGTGATCAAAAATTTTTTGGGGGGAAAAAAAGTGTCAAACTAAAATAAATAAAGTAAAATGAACAAAAAAAAAAAAAAAAAATAAAAATTTTAAAGCGCCCCTGTCCCCGTGTGCTCGCATGCAGAAGCGAACGCATACGTAAGTCCCGCCCACATATGAAAACGGCGTTCAAACCACACATGTGAGGTATCGCTGCGAACGTTATAGCGAGAACAATAATTTTGGCCCTAGACCTCCTCTGTAACTCAAAACATGTAACCAGTAAAAAATTTTAAAGCGCCGCCTATGGGGATTTTTAAGTAGCGAAGTTTGGCGCCATTCCACGAGCGGGTGCAATTTTGAAGGGTGACATGTTAGGTATCTATTTACTCGGCGTAACTTCATCTTTCACATTATGCAAAAACATTGGGCTAAATTTACAGTTTTGTTTTTTGTAAAGCACAAAACTTTTTTTTTCCAAAAAAACGCGTTCGAAAAATTGCTGCGCAAGTACCTTGATAGATAAAAAGTTGCAACGACCGCCATTGTATTTTCTAGGGTCTTTGCTAAAAAAAACATATATAATGTTTTGGGGTTCTATGTAATTTTCTAGCAAATAAATGATGATTTTTACATGTAGGAGAGAAATGTCAGAATTGTCCTGGGTGCTCCAGAACACCTGATGGTGCTCCCTGCATGTTGGGCCTCTGTATGTGGCCACGCTGTGTAAAAGTCTCACACATGTGGTATCGCCATACTCGGGAGTAATAGCAGAATGTGTTTTGGGGTGTAATTTGTGGTATGCATATGCTGTGTGTGAGAAATAACCTGCTAATATGACAATTTTGTGAAAAAAAAAAAAAAAAAAAAAAAAAAAATCTTGATTTTGCAAAGAATTGTGGGAAAAAATTACAACTTCAAAAAACTCACCATGCCTCTTTCTAAATACCTTGGAATGTCTTCTTTCCAAAAAGGGGTCATTTGGGGGGTATTTGTACTTTTATGGCATGTTAGGGTCTCAAGAAATGAGATAGGCCGTCAGTACTTCAGGTGTGATCAATTTTCAGATATTGGCACCATAGCTTGTGGACTCTATAACTTTCACAAAGACCAAATAATATACCCCAATTTGTACTTATTTTTACCAAAGATATGTAGCAGTATAAATTTTGGCCAAAATTTATCAAGAAAAATTACAAATTTGCTAAATTTTTTAACAGAAACAAAGAAAAATTCATTTTTTTTACCAAATTTTCTGTCTTTTTTCTTTTATAGCGCAAAAAATAAAAAACCCAACGGTGATTAAATACCACCAAAAGAAAGCTCTATTTGTGTGAAAAAAAGGACAAAAATTTCATATGGGTACAGTGTTGTATGACTGAGTAATTGTCATTCAAAATGTGAGAGCACCGAAAGCTGAAAATTGGTCTGGTTATTAAGGGTGTTTAAGTGCCCAGTGGTCAAGTGGTTAAGGGACTTTTGATTTTTCAAGTTCTGGTCTCATAGACTTTAACCGCTTGCCGACCACTTCACGCAGATATACTGTGGCAGAAGGGCACATACAGGCAGAATCACGTACCTGTACGTTGCCTTTTAAGAGGCGGCCTGCGGGACTCGTTAGCCGCAGGGATACCCACGATTGTCTCACGGAGAGGAAGAATGGAGAGACGCTAATGTAAACAAGCATCTCCGTGTTCTGCCTAGTGACAGTGTCACTGATCTTTGCTCCCTGTAATCGGGAGCAGAGATCACTGACATGTCACACACAGCCACGCCCCCCCCCCCCCCCACAGTTAGGAACACACCCCAGGACACACTTAACCTCTACACTGCCATCTAGTGGTTAACCCCTTCACTGCCAGTGTCATTTACACAGGAATCAGTGCATTTAAATAGCATTGATTGCTGTATAAATGACAATGGTCCCAAAAATGTGTCAAAAATGTCTGATGCGTCTGCCAAAATGTCGCAGTCACGATAAAAATCGCTGATCGCCGCCATTACTAGTAAAAAAAAATTATTAATAAAAATGCATAAAACTATCCCCTATTTTATAAACGCTATAACTTTTGCGCCAACCAATAATCGCTTATTGCATTTTTTTTAACCAAAAATATGTAGAAGAATACGTATCGGCCTAAACTTATATATTTTTGGGGGATATTTATTATAGCAAAATGTAAAAAATAATGTGTTTTTTTCAAAATTTTTGCTATTTTTTTGTTTATAGCGCAAAAAATAAAAAACCGCAGGGGTGATCAAATACCACTAAAAGAAAGCTCTATTTGTGGGAAAAAAAGGACGTCAATTTTGTTTGGGAGCCACGTCGCACGACCGTGCAATTGTCAGTTAAAGCGACGCAGTGCCAATCGCAAAAAGTGCCCTGTTCAGGAAGGGGGTAAATTCTTCCAGGGCTAAAGTAGTTAATAGGGTTCGTGGTTCAGGTCTGAACTTTTTACATGTTCGGGAGTTCTGGTGGGAACCAAACTAGGGGGTGTTTGGCCCAACTCTAAGGGCTGAACTCATTAAAGAATCATCTAATGGTTTCTAGACCAGTGAGCATTACACAGTCTTTAGCTTAAAGTGGTATTAAACCCCCAAAAATGTAATATGTTGCATAGCAATCCTTAAATGCGGTGGCTGTGCATTAAAACTTGCAGATTTAGATAGACTTGACTAACCAGTTAAAGTAAAGCTCCTGCTAACACTTTTACGCAGTTACGGCTTTTTTCAGGTTTTTCCTGTTGGAATAAGGTTTTACATAAATTAATAAAGGTGATCATTGTAATCAGTGACAGTGGTAAATGGTTTGTCTCAACTCTCTAACTGCCACTGTTGCTGGACAGCTTGGTCTGTTTAATTAAGGCAGCCATAACATCTAAGCTGAAATATATTATATTTTTTGGGGGTTTATTACCGCTTAATATATTTATTTTCATCTTTAACCTCATGTCTCCTCACTTCCCTCTTCTTTTGAAAGACATTGGACATTTATTATAAAAATGTGTGGATGTTGTAAATGAAGAATGCTTTAAGAAATAAGGGTGTTAATAGTTTATTTTTGTCAGTTAATAAAATGGAAAAAAAAAAAGTAAATGAACAGAAGGGAAGTCCAAATCAATTCAAATGTATTTGATTTAGATTTTTCTTCTGTTCCCTCACATTGCATTTTGTAAATTGATAAAAATAAAATATTACAATATATATTTCAAAGCATTCCTACATTCTTCACAACTGCCTAAAACCTTTGCACTGTACTGTACATTTAGATGCAGGTAGGCTATTATCTAGTATAGATATTTTTTTTTCATACACTAATATACCTAATAAAGCTGACCTTTAGCTCCCGTTCACATTGGTGCGATCTGACAGCCTGTACCAATCGGTGCGATGCTGACTTTGCGGCACCGCACAAATTTCCAAAAGTAGTTCCTGCACTACTTTTGGTGACTTTGGGGGCGATTTCAATAGACATCTGTGCATGAACCCTCACAGATATCTTTCAAATCGCCCCTGAACTTGCATTGAAATGCGGGTTTGAAACCCAGTGTGAACGAGGGCTAAAGCATGTTCTTGTCACCATTTCTTCTAGCATTTCCTCTAAATTTGTTTTCCAAGACCTTCATCTTTTTCAAGAAAACAACTAATTCAAATTTGAAGAGGGACTGTTTAAGCAGACCAGCTACTTTATGGGGAGCTCATGTCCCTGCAGGGAGCGCTGTTACCCTCTTCTCTTCTATCTTGAAAAGCCGACCAAACATTTTGTGTCCTCCACCACAGACAACAATGGCCTCTTACCAAATTAACTGGATCCCCATAACAGAGATCAAACGCACATGTTCATCAATGACCGTCCAGGCATCCATCAATGGTGAAAGGACTAGATTGGATGGCTGATTGTTTCACTGACTCTTTGAAAACATTTTTGTTAACTCTTTGATGTTTCATGAACTGTGCTGAAGAGTATCACATCACAAAAATCAGATTGTCTTTTCACATAATCTGTTTCTTTGGACTTTATTTGAGTCGATGCGTACCTTTTATACATGTATGTAACTACAAATACTGTACCTGTTGAATTTTAATAAAGAGACACTTACCAGTCCAGGGATCCAGAGCTGTCCTCATGGGCCAGTTCTTTTCCTTCTTCGGGAGTCGGGACCATGGCACTATCATGTTAACTGTGATAAGACGGCTGTGACTCTTTGTAACTTTACAGCCACCCCCCCAATGAGCATGTGCGACGAGCCGTGCTGCACCCTTTGAATGGTCCTGCAGCCTCCTGGGACCTGTGACATATCCCAGGTGGTTGCGGGGAGAACTTCCAGAGAGATTGCCTAGGGGATTCCAATGAAAGTGGGAGCGGGTACCTGCTAGAAATAGGTACCCAATCCAACCCCCCCAAAAAAAGTCCCAAAAGTGTTAGAGAAGAGGGGGATGAGGAAGATCAGCGGAACTTCTTTTTTAGGGTGAAGTTTTCGTTTCCAACCTCTTTCCCAGAGTATTGATTCAATCCGGTCACATCAACATTGCACCTTTCCTTTTAGGGTGTTGTGTCTGTTTGTGGTGACGATAGATTATCCACCATTTTTTAATTCAAAACTTACAAACAGAAATAATTTTCTAGAGCTCATCCTAGACATTCAGTTAAAAAGCAGTTTCTCAGTTTGTGTGAGTACTTCATATTGGCTCACACTGAAGATTGCAACACATAAAATTAAATGACACATTCAAAAAAGAACATTCTGGAATGGGGTTGTCCTGTTAAAGCTTTGGATAGAGATCCACAAGAAAGAGTTAAAACTGAGGTTTATTTACTGCAAATGCAGATAGGATACCATATGTGCAAACTCATAATTTTCCGGCCGCGAGATTTAAGAAAATAACGACCAGACACAGCTACATTCTGAGGTGTGATAGCAGTTTGTGCGCTGAAAGTAAGCAACCACCATTTATAATAACATGTACAAACTGAGCAAACATTTTAAAGATTTACTAATCCTTATAATACGTATCAGACAACTCCAATTAGAAGATCAGAGAAGAAAAGTTGTTTTCAATGCCATAAATGTAATGTGTGCAGTGCCCTTATATTGCAGTTCAACAATTTCTCAATTCAAGTCACAATTCAAGTCAAGAAGATGATACCAAATGCATTTGGTATCATTTTCTTCCTACAAATAGAGCTTTCTTTTGGTGGTATTTAATCACCGCTGGGTTTTTTATTTTTTGCTAAAAGCTGAAAATTTTGTAAATAAGTAATTTTTCTCCTTCACTGATGTGCGCTGAGAAACCACTCTATCAAAACAAGTGTGGTTTGGATTAAGCTGGCCATAGCGGGCGATATCACTCTTACTTCAGGGTATCGCGGCTCCGGCGCTGTGAGTGACCGGAGCCGCAATGACGTCACTCCCGTGCCGCTGGTAATGGCACAGTACAACTGAAGCAACGGCAGGTACGTGCCATTGCTTCAGTTTTCTTAAGTGCGCAAATACAGGGGATATCTCCTAAACCATCATGGTTTAGGAGATATCCAGTGTAGCTACAGGTAAGCCTAATTATAGGCTTGCCTGTAGTATAGAGTGGTTGTAAAGGGTTTACAACCACTTTAAGCTGCGCTTTTTGGCCACTAGTGGGGCGCTTTTAACCCCAAAGAAGGGGTTAAAAGTGCCCGTTTACGAAGCGCTTTTCATGCTATTAATTTCAATGGGCAAGGCGTTTTGGGAGTGATAGATACAGCGCTCCCAAAGCACCCCATAGATGCTGCTTGCAGGACTTTTCCTAACGTCCCGCAAGCGCACCGCCCCAGTGTGAAAAGTCACACTGAAATGAAAGGGGGTGATTTTCATGCATTTTCAGGCACTATTTCTAGCACTAAAACGCCTAAAAACCGCCTCAGTGTAAAAGGGTCTAAGTGCCAGTTCACACAGGGACGGCTTCAACGGCGTCCAACTCTAAAGCAGCCCTGTTCAGCGAGACTTGCAATAAGACTTCTGTATGGAAGTCAATGCAAGTTGATACAAAGTCACCCCAAAGTAGTACAGGAACCTTTTTCTAAGTCAGAGCAACTTGAGTCGCTCCTATTAGAACGGTTCCATTGCAATGCATGGAGCATGACTTGTCAGGCGGCTAGGTGTGTGAACCGGCACCTAAGGTGCACAGCTTGTCTGAAGAGGTCTGTCACCACTAGGACTGAGGCTTACCGGAATTTGTGGACTCAGATAGGTGCATACCATGTGAGTCACAAAGACTTGATGGTGTCAGCCACACCAATGGAAACGACTCCCAGCCCAGGTATGTAGTAACGGCAAACCAAGTCTTTGTAAAGTCTTCCAAAGGGACTCAGGAACAAGATGATAGGCAATGTATGGTACGGTATATCTCCCCAGGTATGACCGGTAATAAAGAAAAGGGGACTACATAGTGTAATACCGTCAGGCGGAAAAAATTTATTAAAATCTGACAAAGTGGGTACTCATATTGACATAAGGATTAAAAGTGTGGATATAGTACTGGTAGCAGTGACATCAGCGAATCATCGCCCGACGCGTTTCGCCTCCAGAGGGCATCATCTGGGGGTTACAATTAAGGTGTATTATTGCATTGTTTGGAAGCATCTTGTATTATTTTCTATGGTCAAACATAGTATATATATATTATAGTTTATTTCACGTCTCTTTGATAGAGATCCCACATGGTTACATTGTATAGTGTGTTTATGGACAAAACACTTATTTTCACATTTACTCTTTTGAGAGTGAATCACTCACACATATTGGTATTGTATTGTTTTCTATTTATTTAGTTCACAATTTTTTGTATGATTGTCCATTAATTATATAACGGACACTTTATGAGCGCTGCACTCTTTTGATATTCATTAGCCAAGTTGTTTACTTAAATGTTATCTACAGCACTCAGGAAATTTACACAGCAAAAAACAAATACTGCATGAATATAGTAGCTAGCCCAATGATGAATACTGGTCCACTCCTCAATGGATAATGTTTCCTGGCTTTGCTGCCCTCTAGGATTGGGGATGTCCTTATTGCACTAAAAAGATAAAAAAAGAATGTACAGTGGCACCTTGGTTAACAAGTAACGCGGTTAACAAACGTTATGAAAGACAAGCAACTTTTTCTTTTTTTAATCCTGACTTGTTGTCTCGCAAAACGAGCAGAATTCAAGCTAATGTAGTGTGCAGTACCGCATTTGGCCAGGGGTGCAGGGGCGTCGGAAATACTCGGAAACACTTGGAAATACTCCATTCCCGAGTGTTTCCGAGCCTTTCCAAGGGTTTGCGAGTTCAGCCGAGCTGTCTCTGAGTATGTCCGAGGCTCTCTGGCACCCCCCACCTCTGGCCACATGTGGTATTGCATACAGCAGAAGAAAATGCGTCACAAATTATCTTCGTTTCCATGACTTCTATGGGGAAACTCGCTTTGATATGCGAGTGCTTTCAATTACAAACATTCTCCTGGAGCAGATTGTGCTCGTAATCCAAGGTTCCACTGTATTATACATAATAATACATTTACTTGGGATAATGCACAAGGCTGGTGTGTCCTCTCTTCCTTTATCTTTGTAGTTAGGAAATTTAGTCTGTTCCTCTCCCTACTTCTAGCCTGTGATTAGAAAGTCAGGGAACAGCATCAGACTGATGACAACATTTCTCTGTTGTCTGTTTCCCTCACCATATTCCTTAGCAGCGTATGATCATGCAGCAGAACTGGATTATCTCCTCTTGCGATCCTTCTCTCTCCCAGAGTTCTTCTGTTCATAGGATACCAAATCAAATTCAGGTATTTCTACATGTTACATTTAAAATGAATGTCGTGATTTTTACTGAATACTGCATTATTACTGCCAGAGGCCAGACTGGTTATGCACCTGATGCTCTCTTGTGTGTTGTGAAATGTTATACATGCACGTGGCCTAACCATAGAGAATAATGGTCATCCTTGGTACATGCCAGGGGTGTTGCTAGGTCTAAAAAAGATCTGGGGCTAGAGCCCATAGCATAGAATATACGTGTGTGTGTATATATATATCTATATAAAATATTGTTACATATCTGAGTGCGGATTCATCCTTACATCCTTTCATCCCCAGAGAGCCCCCCCACTTACATCAGGGTCCCCAGGGTCCCCAGAGCCCCCCTTACATCAGGGATCCTAGAGAGCCTCCCTACTTACATCAGGGTTCTCAGAGCCCCCCTTAAATTAGGGTCCCCAGAGAGCCCTAAGGCTCAGGAGTTGGCTACATAAATAATGCAGGGCTCAGCTGTGCCCAGCAATGCAGCCTCACCAGTGCCCAGCAATGCAGCCCCCACTGTAGTGTCCACTGTCCCCTGCACCCCACCACCCCCATCCAGCCCTGTGATAATGTCCGTGGGCCGGTTGCCCGCATTCAGCGGTGGCGGGCCAGGTGCTGACCCCTGCCCTAGAGACTCGGGGCTATGGGCCCCAGATTCGGGACTATAGCCTCAATAGCCACCCCCTAGCGACGCCTCTGGTACATGCACCAGTCTTAGGATGGAGATAGCCTTCATACTCAGTGATTCATAGAGGTACACGCAAAACATTTCAAAAGGTACCAGGGCAACACAGGGACATGTACACTGCCACGTTAAGGGTCTGGCTGACACAATGTAAAGTACATCTGTTCTATGTACCTGTTTCCCATCCCTCATTTTTTTTTTTTTTTATCCAGAAGAGATTTTATTAGGGCTTAAATGGGCATAAAGTAACAACAGCAATGCTGACAAAGACGTGCCTCTATGTTGTACACTCAGTCAAAGGAATAGATAATGTAAAAGAGGAGAGAAACCGCGCTTGTAATAAATACTATAAATCAAAATTCAAAAAATTCGGAATAGAGCAGCAACTCTTAAATGTGATATCACAAAAAATCAGTATGACCAAGGGACAGTCATGCTTAATTTTTAACATGACATCCTAATCATAAGAATATCGGAAAAATATTGATGCAATGCATAGTCCTTATTCCAGGAAAAAATCAGTAAAAAGAAAGAAATAAAAAACAAAAAACATATAAAAGAATATGCAATAATGTCTCCAATATTACACAGTCTTATGTGGTAGACAAAGAAACACAAGTGTAGAGCTTGAGGTATTGAAGAAAAAGTCACAAGAAAGAGTTCCCAATCACAGTTCATTCAGTATATTATCCACCCCGCTTGTGACCATCACCAGGGAGAAAGAGTGCCTGCTTACTGGATAGATTCGACCTATGGAGATGTCAAAACGCCTGTGGCTGATTACCCTGTCAGGGCCTCTAAGCTGCGATTCCGCTTGGCACACCAGGATCCACCAGTCACTCTCTCCCTTGTCCTCACTCATGGGTATTCGCAGATGTCCCACTCAAAAAAAGGAGGATGCTTCACATGGCATAAGATCCAACGCTTTTTTATTAAGTGTATTACATATGTGTTTTAAAAAAGGGAGAATATCCCCATTAAGGCTGGATTCACACCTATGCAGTTTTAGTGCTTTTTGCATTTTGCAGATTTGCACTACAGTCCATTTACCATGGTTTCCTATGGAACTCGTTCTGTAGTGCAAATCTGCAAAAAGCACAAAAAATGCATGAGTGTGAATCAGGCCTAAAAGTGTAAAATACCAGCCGGTATTCAAATTACAAACACGCCCGCGCTTCCGGGACCTCGTGTGTCACGATGACGTCAGCACATCGTCCGCCCGACTAGTTTCGTCACAAAATGACATCGTCCTCGGACACGACGACGTCATTTTCTGAAGAAACTAGTCGGGCGGATGACCCTGTCCCTTGGTTATAATGGAATAGATAAGACAAGGGGGGTTATTTACTAAAGGAAAATCTGAGGGGGACATGCATGGAAAATAAAAAACAGCATTTTAGCTTGCACTGGATTGGATGATAGAATCAGCAGAGCTTCCACTCATTTCAGATCTACCCCTTAGATTTAAAGCGACTGCACTTCCAAGTGCACTTGCAGTGCAAAGTGGATTTGCCTTTCGTAAATAACCCCCAAGGTCTTTGCAATAGACCATACATAGAAGGAGTGTATTACACAGCTAATTGGAACGCTATCAAAAAGCTAAAGACAAATGAAATGAGAGACCTAATTTACCGACTGTTTACAGGAATATAGTGCCACTATTTATTGTGTACACTTATGTTTATTTGTTTTACTGCAGTAGATGTGCTATTACCCGATGGAAACAGTCGAACGTGTTTTATGCCGTGATGTTATTGACCATTGGAATTTGGTGTGACCGTGTGTAGGCAAGACAGTTTG
This sequence comes from Lithobates sylvaticus, assembly GCA_028564925.1. Classification (NCBI taxonomy): domain Eukaryota; kingdom Metazoa; phylum Chordata; class Amphibia; order Anura; family Ranidae; genus Lithobates; species Lithobates sylvaticus. The sequence goes on along the minus strand of CM053038.1, from coordinate 86,826,035 downwards.
AGTGAAATTCCGTCGGAATTCCAACGGGAAACCATCAGAGCTTTTTCCGACGAGAATTCCGACCGTGTGTACGCGGCATAAGAGTTGCCTGTCGATTTTGTTGTTAGGGCCCACCCATGGCCCTTGTTTTGTATTACGCACCAAATAAAGACATACAGTAGAATTCTATCATTCTTTTTTTTATAGCAGCAGTGAAAAGAGATATTATTAGTTTTAAGCCTCTGCTCCAGCATCTTGAAAGGGGAAGGCTAACTGGAGGTTGCCAGGGACAGTCACTTGCAGTCAACAGGCCAATACGCAATTTCAGTTTAGCTCACTAACAGACTTATACTTTCATTCCTTCTTTATGAAACATTCTTTTTTTTCTGTAGGATTTGTCTTGTTATGATACCCTAGTTTCAGTTACAGACCCAGTTTCTTCTGACAGAATGTAGAATGTTTGATAGATCTTACAATTTCTCGAATTGTCAAAAAAACATGAACTTGTCAAAACACTGGTCTGGTCCTCTGAGCAATCTTTACTTCAGTTGCTTCTAAGTGGTGACCTACTTTTCTCACCAACTCTATGTACAATTATCTCCTCCGTGTAACAGTTACATAACTTTGTGAAAGTGTTTAATCTTGTCAGTAGGTTTCGCAGTGTCCTCACTTGCTTGTGTGTGTTTCAACAGAAAGCGATTCATTTAATACCCTATAGTTTCTCAGTTCAACAGGACTGACATAATGTTGAAGGGCAACTCCCATGTAATTGACAAAAGAGAAAATGGTTTTAAAGCAAACCTGTACTGAGAGAAATATATAGTCTGCCATTGACCTCTTTCCGAAAATGCTAGTTTTTTGGCTAACTCAAAAAAAGCATGCGGCATGTTGCTGAACTTCTGATCTGCATTCTTGTTTTAGGTCAATTGCCCAGCAAATACTGAATATAATCAGTGTGACAGGCATCTTGTATATCTAGGAGCAATGGCAACCTACATACAGGGCCTTAAAAAAGTATTCATACTCCTTGAAATGTTCCACATTTTGTCATGTTACAACCAAAAACGTAAATGTTTTTTATTGGGATTTTAGGTGATGGACCAACACAAAGTGGCACATAATTATGAAGTGGGAGGAAAATGATAAATGGTTTTCAATTTTTTTTACAAATAAATATGTGAAAAGTGTGGCGTGCATTTGTATTCAGCCCCCCTGAGTCAATACTTTGTAGAACCTCCTTTCGCTACAATTACAATCTTTACAAGTGTTGCAACTATGGCGTCATATATGAAAAAGTGTCACTCGTTACACTACCTCCTGTTGATAGCACGGCATACCCAGAATAGGAGAATATTCCATAGCATCATGGTATCCTAGGTGCTGTTGCATTGTGCCTGTTATTCTAATGTGCAACATTGCTTTGGTACATTTTGGTTCCCTTGATTCTGAATAGTATACTGAATAGTATTGCAATGCACTGCGTTGCTAAAAGTGGTACATGCACCTGTGTGTTAATGCATGGCATAACATGCCACACAGATGTAAATGTTTCTAATTCAGAGCTTCTCAAGTATAATATATTAGCTTTAGACCATCAACAAGTCCAAAGTTTCCAATCACTACTAAATTTGTATAAATCTGGCCTATTTTAACAAAAAGCATACCCCTAGAACCCTCACACATACATACAAAGCATGTGAGAACGCACATTATATATTCATCCACCTAATGCACATCCTGTAATTAAACAGAATACAGTATGTCACATGTGGGGTAATTGCTGAGCACTGCAGGTTAATCTCCATTACTCCAGACTTAAGCTTTTCAAGTAATCTTTAGGGATATCATAACATCATGAATCATCTCTACTATTCATTTACATGACATTGGTGCCAATTACAGGATATCCTTTTGTGATGCAATCCTTACAAAGAACAAGAGCACCATGCAGCAAATTGCATTCTGATAATAGAGGCAGCACCAAAATGTAACATTGACAATGTTTTTTGTTTCATTCTTCTTTATGTGACCGCCTCTAGATATTTGTAGACAAATCCAGGAGCAGATATGATGTTGGAGAGGTGTAGGGACTGCTGAGAGGAGTTCTAGAATTCTCCACTGCTTAAGAAACCATAGTTTTGTCAAATAAAACAAAAACCTTTAAATTGACATCAATTATAATAAGTCTTGTGAGCTGCTATGGGTTAACTGATAAACTAGCTGCCAGCACCCTAAAACACTCTCATATAAATGTGTACCAATACTCAATAATCAAAAAATGAAAATAAAAAATGATGCAACACTAATGACGCGTACACACAACCGGACTTTGCATCGGGCAAAACTCTGTCGGCATTTCCGACAGAAAAATTTAGAACATGCTCTATTTCTTAGTCTGTCGAAAATGCTGACAGAAAAAGTCAGATGGGGCCTACACACAGTCGGAATATCCGATGAAAAGCTCTGACTTTTTCCATCGGAAATTCCGGCCGTGTGTACATGGCATAATACAATTTGTATTAGCGCTTCACCAATTTTTTTATTTTTATTGAAAAACATCAAATTGCACATTCTCGTTTTTATTTTAACCACTTGCCGACCGGCGCACGACGATATACGTCGACAGAATGGCACGTACAGGCAGGAGGGCGTATATATACGTCCCTCCTTTCGCCTGTCCGTGCCATCGGGAGCGCGCCGGGAGCGGCGCGCTCCCCGCGCCGGTCGGGACCCCCGTGAGTCCGGCCGCGGTCCCCGCGGACTCGATCGCCGCGGGGACTCCCGCGATCGTCTCACGGAGCGGCTGAACGGGGAGATGCCGAGATAAACAGCATCTCCCTGTTCTGCCTAGCAACTAGTGACGCCGATCTCTGCTCCCTGTGATTGGAGCAGAGATCAGCATTCACTAGCTGACAGCCACGCCCCCCCACAGTAAAAAACACACCCCTAGGCCTACTTAACCCCTACACTGCCACCTTGTGGTTAACCCCTAAACTGCCAGTGTCATTTATACAGAAATCAATGCATTTAAATGCATTAATTGCTGTAAAAATGACAATGGTCCCAAAAATGTGTCAAAAATGTCCGATGTGTCCGCCATAATGTCGCAAGCACAAAAAAAATCGCAGATCTCCGCCATTAATAATAAAAAAAAGTTATTAATAAAAATGCTATAAAACTATCCCCTATCTTGTAAACGCTATAACTTCTGCGCAAACCGATCAATAATCGCTTATTGCGATTTTTTTTACCAAAAATATGTAGAAGAATACGTATCGGCCTAAACTGAGGAAAAAAAATTTTTTTTTATATATATTTTTTGGGGATATTTATTATAGCAAAAAATAAAAAATAATGCATTTTTTTCAAAATTGTCGCTCTATTTTTGTTTATAGCGCAAAAAATAAAAACCGCAGGGGCGATCAAATACCACCAAAAGAAAGCTCTATTTGTGGGAAAAAAAGGACGTCAATTTTGTTTGGGAGCCACGTCGCACGACCGCGCAATTGTCAGTTAAAGCGACGCAGTGCCGAATCGCAAAAAGGGGCCTGGTCCTTTGGCTGCAAATTGGTCCGGTCTGAAAGTGGTTAACATAAACACATAACATAGTTGGTCAGGAAAGGCGTGAGACCTGCGTTGAAGATCTTGTAATTTCTATGGAAGGAAAGTTAAACAATAGCTCTAAACAGCTTACAGCAGTTTTTGTATTGCGTAGGGAATGCTGGGAAAGAAATGGGGGCTTCCAAGTAGATTGTGAACCTCAAGGAGGTGACCTGTGTACTGGCTGTGCTTTTATCAGGATGATAAGTCCAACTCTGCTGCCCATGTAGTTCCCATCAGTGGCTTCTATACCCCCTTGAGACTGTGCCCAGATTTATTTAATGCTTATTCGTGTTTACCTTTCTAAAATATATTCTGGCAGCAGTGGCGTCTCCAGCTTTCATATTTAGGGGGGGCACATGGGGGACAGGGACAAAAGTAGGGGGGCAACTATAAAATGCAATTTTACTACGATCCCCAGGGTGGCAGAAAACAAGAGATATATGTCACCAGCATACCAAGAAAATATAAGGGTCCAAAGCAATGGGAGAACTATCAGGGTTGCAAAGGTTGTCTTGCCACCGGGCCTTGGTGTTCTGCCACTGTGGTGTTCCCCAGCCTCCTCTTGCTGTCCTGCCCCTGCTATTGACAGTGCTGGTCTGGCATCTGTCTCCTTGGCAGTGGCAGCAGTCTATTAGGACCTAGTGCTGGTGACATTATGGGTGCATGCAGGGGAAGGCTGGCACTATTGGTTGTAGAGAGCCGAGCCCCCAGCTGGTCACCTAGCAGCAGTAATGTTGTATAACCTTCTCTGTTGACATGCTGATCGGGATGTGATCCAGGTGATGCTCCCAGTCAGATCTAATAAACACAGTATTTATTAGCATCAAGAGTACAACCACATCAACCGTATGTTCCGCAGCCATGTGGGCTCTATGCCTGTAAGGTGTGGGCTTTGATCAATAAAATCACTGTGATATTTAACACTAGGATTTGACTAGGAGCATCACCTGGATTGCATCACGATCAGCATGTCAGAGAAGGCTGCACTGCTGCTAAGCAACCTGCAGGGAGGTCAACTGTCTACTCTACAACCATTAGACATGATCTCGGGTGTGTTTGAAATCCCACATGCCCGATCCCACCAGGAAGCCGACACTGCACACGGCTAATCACAGGCAGTGAGACATTCCTGGGTCCTCTTCTTTATTGGTCTTAGTGGTGGACAGCGGTGGGCAGTCCAGGATGGTGCAGTGTATGGTGTTGACATGATGACATCAGCTCTGCCCTCTGCATAAATACAGGGCATCCCCTGCTAAACGGAATGGCCAAACCCATGTGAAAATACCCTAAAGGTGAGTATTGCAGCCAAGGCTTCCTTTTTTTAAATCTAGGGGAACTTACTGTATAAAAAATGAAATTTAGTAAGTGTTTGGCTTTAAAGATGAACAACAGTCCCCCGTAATGCCAGCCCTGCCCTCCCTTCCCAGCACCACCAAAGTCTGGCACATGTGCAGATATGCCAAAGGGCTCTGCCTGGCCTTTGGAACCGGCAGAGACCTGTGGTATTTCCCACACGTGTAGATACCCTGAGATCCGGGACTTCCATACCTTGGAGCATATCTGCGCACGCATGGAATCTGGCAGCGACCTCCACCTTAAAGCGGTTTTGAAGGCAGAAGGTTTTTTAATGCATTCTATGCATTAAGATAAAAAACCTTCTGTGTGCTGTTCTCCCGCCCCCCTAATACATACCTGAGCCCCATCTCTATACATTGATGTTGCATGAGAGACTCGGCTGTCTGGGACTAACTCTCCTGATTGGCACATACAGCGGGCATCATTGGCTCCCACTGCTGTCAATCAAAGTCAGCAAGCCAATAAGGAGAGGGAGGGGGCGGGGCTGAGCCATGGCTCTGTGTCTGAATGGACACACAGAGCAGAGTCTTGGCTCAGGTGCCCCCATAGCAAGCTGGTTACTGCTTTCCCTGCCCCCCTCCCCAATTGGGAGAAGACAATAGCCCAGCAGGAGGTATTCCCGCATCAGCAATATCTGTGTTGCACTGACCATGGTCGCAAGAAAGAAATTTACTCTGTGTATGGCTGGCCTTAGAGGCACCAGGGAGTGTAATGTTATTCTCGCCTAGGAGAGAAAAGACGGAGGACTGTGCTGCAGCACAAAAGAATAAGAAACCCTTAGAAGAGAAGTAAAGGATTTTTTTTTCCGCCCAAATCATACTTACCTAGGTGGATGCAGCATCGGACCTAGGTGGATGCTGCATCGGACCGATGCTGCATCTGTGCCCCGGCGCCTCTACACTGAGAACCGATCGATCGAACACCGCCGAACACTCGGTTTTCACAGGTCAGTGAACAGAGTGGTGTAGACTGTCAGTCACAGCTCTCTGCTCTTCTCCCTCCTCGCTTAGGCCCCTTTCACACTGGGGCGGTTTTCAGGCGGTACAGTGCTAAAAATAGCGCCTGTACACCGCCTGAAAAAAACGGCCCCATTCACTCCAGTGTGAAAGCCGGCGGCCTTTCACACTGGAGCGGTGCGCTAGCAGGACGGTAAAAAAAAGTCCTGCTAGCAGCATCTTTGGAGCGGTATAGGAGCGGTGTATTCACCGCTCCTATACCGCTCCTACCCATTGATTTCAATGGGACACCGCGGTAATACCGCGGCAATACCGCCTTAAAGCACCGCTACGGCGGCGCTTTGCGGGGGATTTTAACCCTTTTAGGGCCACTCGTGATGGGTAAAACCGCCCGCGAGCGGCCGAATACCGCGGCTAAAACGACGGTAAAGCAGCACTAAATATAGCGCTGCTTTAGCGTCACTGCGGCTCCCGCCCCAGTGTGAAAGGGGCCTTAAGCCCCATACACACGGTCGGATTTTTTCATGGATTCTGTCCGATCGGACAATGTTGTTGAAAAATCAGACCGTGTGTATGCACCATCGGACAGTGTACGTCGGATTGTCCGACGGACAAAGTCTTATCTCCTGCTGGATAGATTTGCCGACAACACGGTCCGATCACACCAAATCCGATCGTGTGTACGGTTGTCCGACCGGACAAAGTGCTACTCATGCTCAGATCACATTACAAGACCAAAGCTATTGGCTACTAGCCTCTACGTAGTCCCGTCGTAGGCAACAAACGTCACCACGTTCAGAATGATCGGATTTTCCGACAACTTTGTCCGACCGTGTGTACGCAACACCAACATCGGACAAAGTACGACGGACAGGATCCGACCGACCTGGTCCGCGGATAGTCCGACCGTGTGTATGGGGCTTTACTGGAGCTCTGGGCTGTCAGAAGGTGAATCTCCCTGGGGGCACAGACAGCAATACAATCCTTATTTGCTGACTGGTGTTCTAATTCCACTCCACTCCAACTCCAACTCCATCCAAAATAAAGTAAAAGTTTAGCCTTCAGTTATACTTTAAGGGTCACAATCCATCCAAAGTGAAGGTAACCTTCTTCAGAGTTCACTTCACTTCAGAGTTTGAAAAAGAACGCATTTCAGATTTGAAACTTAGCTATTTGGGTTTATGGAGTTCCATGTCTCACTTTCTGTACTTGAATGGAGACTATAAGGGAGCAGTTTTAAACTTTATAATAACAGGTTCCCTTTGTGGGTCCCCAATCCACAATACAAGCACTCAGCCACGGCACTTGTTGCTAGGCAGTCTTCCTAATCTGCCTCTTCCTATTCCGCAGCGCTTCCTCCTCTGAGCTGCCCCGTTGCCTTCTGGGACATGTGTGTGTCCCAGAAAACAACAGGGCCATTCACAAAGCACCACGCGACTCGCTAATGCGCAGTAGGAAACAGGCAGTGAAGCCGCAAGGCTCCACTGCCTGTTTCCCTTTGTTAAGATGGCGGCGCCGGCACCCGATCCGATGGACAGGTAATTCCCCTTATTAAAAGTCATCAGCTACAGTGTTTGTAGCTGCTGCGTTTTTTTTTTTTTTTTAAACGTGGCTGGAACACCGCTTTAAAGTGAAAGCATAAAAATAAAAAAAATCCTTTCAATATAGTGCCTGGAGGGTCCTCTTATGCCGCGTACACACAAAGGGACTATCCCGCGGGATTATCCTCTGAACCCAAGTCCAGCGGATAATCCCCTCGTGTGTGGGCGCCGGCGGACTTTTTGGCGCCAAAGTCCGGCGGACCAAAGTTTTAAGTTTGGTTTTAAAATTATCCGCTGGACTTGGCAGTCCGGCGGACAATCCCGCCGTTAGTAGGCTAGTTCGCCGGACTTTTGAAATGAACGGACTTGCCGCTCATCGGCAAGTCCGTTCATTTAGCACGTGACTTCAGGTTACGTAGCTAGCGTAGGCAGTAAATGCCGCCGCGCTAGCTCCGTAAGCTGACATGGATTTAAAGGGACTCCCCACGCCGAACAACGGCGTGGGGGTTCCCCCCAAATCCATGTCAGACCCTTATCCGAGCACGCAGCCTGGCCGGCCAGGAAAGGGGTGGGGACGAACGAGCGCCCCCCCCCTCCTGAGCCGTACCAGGCCGCGTGCCCTCAACATGGGGGGTGCCCTGGGGAAAGGGGGGCCGTGCGGCCCCCCCACCCCAAAGCACCTTGTCCCCATGTTGATGAGGACAAGGGCCTCTTCCCGACAACCCTGGCCGTTGGTTGTCGGGGTCTGCGGGCGGGGGCTTATCGGAATCTGGGAGCCCCCTTTTATAAGGGGGCCCTCAGATCCCGGCCCCCCACCCTATGTGAATGAGTATGGGGTACGATGTACCCCTACCCATTCACCTAAGGTGTAAAATGTAAAGTACAAAAACACCCACACTTTTGAAAAAATATTTTATTGCACTGCTCCGGGGGTCTTCTTCCGTCTTGGGGGGTCTTCTCGCCGGACTCCTCCACCATTTACCAAGCTCTTTTACCGAGCGGAGAAGTCCGGCTACCTTCTTCGTCGTCGCCGCCGTCGTCTGGGGGTCTCGATCCGCCTTCGGGGGTCTTCCGGGGGTCTCTTCTGTTCTTGCGGCGGTCGTCGTCTTCCGCGCCGCCTTCTTCTTCTTTCTTCTTCTTCTTTCTTCTTCCGATGTTGACACGTCGCTGTCTCTGCCCGGAATGCCAGAGCCGCGCTGCGCTGGGACTTATATAGGGACATGGGGACAGGGTCACATGCTCATGTCACATGGTGACCCCGCCCCCTTGTGATGTCACAGTCCCGGAGGATGCTGGGACTGTGACATCACAGGGGGGCGGGGTCACCATGTGACATGAGCATGTGACCCTGTCCCCATGTCCCTATATAAGTCCCAGCGCAGCGCGGCTCTGGCATTCCGGGCAGAGACAGCGACGTGCCAACATCGGAAGGAAGAAGAAGAACAAGAACAAGAAGAAGAAGGCGGCGCCGGCGGCGCGGAAAACGACGACCGCCGCAAGAACAGAAGAGACCCCGGAAGACCCCGGAAGACCCCCGAAGGCGGATCGAGACCCCCAGACGACGGCGGCGACGACGAAGAAGGTAGCCGGACTTCTCCGCTCGGTAAAAGAGCTTGGTAAATGGCGGAGGAGTCCGGCGAGAAGACCCCCAAGACGGAAGAAGACCCCCGGAGCAGTGCAATAAAAATATTTTTTCAAAAGTGTGGGTGTTTTTGTACTTTACATTTTACACCTTAGGTGAATGGGTAGGGGTACATCGTACCCCATACTCATTCACATAGGGTGGGGGGCCGGGATCTGAGGGCCCCCTTATTAATGGGGGCTCCCAGATTCCGATAAGCCCCCGCCCGCAGACCCCGACAACCAACGGCCAGGGTTGTCGGGAAGAGGCCCTTGTCCTCATCAACATGGGGACAAGGTGCTTTGGGGTGGGGTGGCCGCACGGCCCCCCTTTCCCCAGGGCACCCCCCATGTTGAGGGCACGCGGCCTGGTACGGCTCAGGAGGGGGGGGGGGCGCTCGTTCGTCCCCACCCCTTTCCTGGCCGGCCAGGCTGCGTGCTCGGATAAGGGTCTGACATGGATTTGGGGGAACCCCCACGCCGTTTTTTCGGCGTGGGGAGTCCCTTTAAATCCATGCCAGGTCACGGAGCTAGCGCGGCGGCATTTACTGCCTACGCTAGCTACGTAACCTGAAGTTACGTTCTAAATGAACGGACTGCTCCGTGTGTGGGCAAGTCCGTTCATTTTCAAAAGTCCCGCGGACTTTTGGCCGGCGGATTATCCGCCGGTGAAGTCCGTGCGTGTGTGGGCAAGTCACACGCTCGGCCAAAAGTCCAGCGGATTGTCCGCTGGAGGTCCGCCCATTGGTCTTTGGGTGTCGGTGGCACCTTTCCACTGTAACCCTATAGAGGTACTCTTGATGGACCTGTAAAGTCCTGTACTGTGTATAAAACCTTAATCCGCGACATTAGCATCAGGGGCTTCATAGCTGATGGTAATTCAGGACTGATTCATTTTGATAAATGTCAGACGGTCCACGAAGCCTGTGGGCAGACACGTTCTATTATCAGTAACAAAACCTCCAGCAGCACTGAATGCCCGTTCGCAAAGCACGCTGGATGCAGGGCTGTCCAGCAACTCAATTGCATACTGGGCAAGTTCTGGTCAGTGGTCTACTCTCATAACCCAGTAAGCCAGTGGATCGCCGACTGGAAAGCTCTCCATCTCTGTTTTTGCTCCTAGATAATCATCTGCCATGTGATGCAGATGCAGATGCTGCTGATGGGATGCAGAAGCTGACAGCCCTGGGTGGCGATATCAGGAACTAAGTACTCACCGAGGCCAAGATGCCGAGAGCGGTTGCCCTTGCGACTCAGCGCCTACCACCCCTGAAGATGGTACAGGGGACGGTTGGCACCAAGAGGCACAAGCCACCTGTTGGGTGGTGGCTTAGGCGTGGATCCAGGTGTAGTTGGGTACACAGGCAGACTGGCGGAGGCTCCAACACTGATGGGTAAACAGGCAGCAGGCTGAGGATCAAACACAAGATTAATCAGGCACAAGCAGAAGGTTAACATAGGAGGACAAGTCCAGATAGAATGGTCAAACACAAGCAAGAGGTCAAGGCAGGCTGAGAGTCAAGTACTGCTTAAGCAGGCGGTGGAAGTCCGGTATACAGGCCGAGGGTCAAACACAGGAGAGAGGTGGTGATCCGGGTAAACAAGCCAAAGGTCAAGGTTGGAGAAGGTAACAAGGTCAAGACAATCCGGGTCGGCAACGGGTAGGCAAGTAGATACAGCAGGCACAGGTACAAGGGACAAGGGAACAGCTGAGAGACGAACCAGCGTCTGTCTGGGTCCAAGGGCCTCTCTTTTATAGGCCGGGTGGAGGTCACATGGGACGTGCACTAGCGCGCGTGCGCGCGCGCCGTTCAGCTGGGCCGCGTACGTTCGTGCGCCGCCACATCGTTCCTCTGACTCCTACTGTGCGCCGCAGCGCCGGACCTATGCGTCTGCGCACTGGGGCGCGCGGCGGACCAGGTCCCTGATAGTGCCCCCCCCCAAGGGGCGGACTCCGGACGCCCAGGCTGTCCATTAGTTCAGGATGCTCCTGCTGGAAAATCTTAATTAACCTTGGTGCATGGAAATTTCCCGATGGCTCCCAGGAATTATCCTCCAATGGGTACCCCTTCCATTTCACTAGATACTGTAGCTGACGACCCACCTTCCTGCATCCTAGAAGTGATTCCACCTCGAATTCTTCCATGCCATCGATTGTGACAGGTGGTGGCGGAGGTTCCTCCCTGTCTGGGAAGGGACTTGGAACCAAAGGTCTCAGTAAAGATGCATGGAAAACAGGATGTATCTTGTAAGTTTTTGGTAGCAAAAGCTCAAAGGCCACGGGATTCACTGCCTTTTTGACCTCAAATGGCCCAATGAATTTGGGGCCCAGTTTCCGTGAGGGGCAAGAGAGCTTGAGATGAGCCGTTGACAACCACACTTTTTCCCCGATTTTGAAATGGGGGTTCTCCCTCCTGCCTCTGTTGTGGTATCTTTCGTACCCTTCTTGAGCCTGTTGCATGGTCTCCTGGAGCTTTCGAAAGTTGTTTTGAATGGCCTCTAGACGCTCTTGTACCGCAGGAACTGGTGGTTCAGGAATTGAGTTTGGCAGAAATGATGGATGGAAGCCACAGTTTGCCCAGAAAGGAGTTTGGTTGGTAGCTGAGTGGGAAGAATTATTGTATGCGAACTCCGCGTACGCCAGCAAGGAGGACCAATCATCTTGAGCAGAGGAGCAGAAGCATCGCAAATACTGCTCGAGCGTCTGGTTGGTACGCTCTGTTTGGCCATTACTTTGCGGGTGATAGGCTGAAGAAAGACAGATTTTGATTCCTAAGGTTTTGCAGAGTGCCTTCCAAAACTTCGAGGTGAATTGGGAACCTCTGTCAGAGACAATGCTCCTGGGGACCCCATGGAGCCTGACGACCTCTTTGGTAAAGATGTTGGCAGTCTCGAGAGCAGAGGGAGTACCAACCATAGGCAAGAAATGGGCCATTTTGGACAGTCGATCAACCACTACCAGAATGGTAGAAAATCCTTCTGAGGGGGGTAGTTCCACAATAAAATACATTGAGATGTCTGCCCATGGACGTTCCGGGATGGGTAATGGCCTCAATAACCCCCAGGGTTTGGTTTTTTGACCCTTGTTTCGTTGGCACGGGACACAGGAAGAGATGTAAGTACGGCAGTCCTGCCTCCAGCCTGGCCACCAAAAGGTACGAGAGATGAGTTCGGCCGTCTTCCGGTTCCCGAAGTGACCTGCCAGTTTGTGGTCATGGAGAGTCTTCAAGACCAAAGGTCTTACTTCTAGGGGTACAAAAATTTTATTCCGAGACCAGAATAGGTCTTCACGTTTTTCCAGAGTAGACACAATAGGGTCCTGGCAATGAGCTGAGGCAGTGAGGAGAGAGGTAGACAGATCTGCCGGAGTAAGAAGCAGAAAATTTTGGGGAGCCAAAATGGTACTTGGTTCCGACATTTGAGAAGATTCCGGAGAGATTCGGGAGAGGGCATCTGCTTTGCCATTCTTTGACCCTGGCCGATAGGAAATATGAAAGGTAAATCTAGAAAAAAAAAAAGTGCCCAGCGAGCTTGCCGAGGCCTCAACCGTTTGGCGGTACGTAAATATTCGAGATTTTTATGATCCGTAAAGATAGTAATTGGATGAGTTGCCCCCTCCAGAAGGTACCTCCATTCTTCCAAGGCGGCCTTAATGGCTAATAGCTCGCGATCCCCAACATCATAATTTCTTTCGGATGGGCTCAATTTCCGGGAGGCAAAGGCCACTGGGTGAAGGAGGGCTTTTGGCCCGTGGCGTTGTGACAAGATGGCACCTGTGGCAGATTCCGAGGCGTCAACCTCCAGTACAAAGGGAAGTAGAGGATCCGGGTGTCGTAGAATAGGAGCAGAGGTGAAGAGGGTCTTTAGTTTGGTGAAAGCATCCTGGGCTTCCTGGGACCATTGGAAACGGCCATGTTGTTGGGTTAGGCGGGTGATGGGAGCAACGATAGAGGAGAACCCGATGATGAACCTCCGATAAAAATTAGCAAACCCGATGAAACGTTGGACGGCCTTTTTGTCCTTGGGAGCTGACCATTCTATCACCGCCTTGACCTTTTGGGGATCCATTGTAGTGCCTTCGGTAGAGATGATGAACCCCAAGAACTGTACAGAAGTTTTCTCAAATTCACATTTTTCAGCCTTAAGATATAATTGGTGGGCTCTAAGGATGGCAAGTACTCTCCTAACGTGGCTCCGATGCATTTCCAAGGTGGCTGAAAAAATAAGGATATCGTCCAGGTATACAACCAAGAAGTCGTCCAGGTGCTCCCTAAAGATGTCATTCACCAGATGTTGGAAGGTAGCTGGAGCATTACACAGGCCAAAGGGCATCACCAAATACTCATAGTGGCCAAACCTGGACCTGAAGGCTGTCTTCCATTCATCACCTGCGCGGATCCTGACAAGATTATAAGCGCCCCTTAAATCAAGCTTGGAAAAAACTTTGGCCGATCGGAAACGTTGGAGGAGCTCGGGAATTAGAGGTAGCGGGTACCGGTTCTTCACCGTGATTTTATTAAGCTCCCTATAGTCAATGCAAGGTCGGAGTGACCCATCTTTTTTCCCTACAAAAAAGATGCCAGCCCCAGCCGGGGAGGTAGAGGGCCGAATGAAGCCCTTTTCAAGGTTTTCGTCAATGTAGGCTTTCAATGTTTTCAACTCAGTTTCAGATAACGGGAATATACGCCCGAAAGGAATCTCAGAGCCAGACAAAAGCTCAATGGGGCAGTCATAAGCCCGGTGAGGTGGTAGACGGTCGGCCTTCTTCTTGTCAAACACATCCCTGAAGTCTTGATAGGCAGGTGGAATGTGCTGGAGGTTTTCTGGTGCTGAGATGACTGCCAGGTGACAGCTCGGAGCCGGGGAGATGCAATGTTGATGACAGTAGGGAGAAGAGAAGGAGACCTCCTTCCGGTCCCAATGGATCTGAGGATCATGGGCCTGTAACCACGGGAGTCCCAGGATGATGGGAAACATCGGGGAAGAAATCAAATCAAAACGTAGCAGTTCCTGGTGGCCGGAGTCTGTAGTGGTGAGGATAGGTGGGGTCTCCTGGACTACTGGTCCTGAGTGTGGAAGGGACCCGTCAGCCAAGTGGACCAGTAAAGGTCTTTCTTTATTTAGACAGGGGATGTGCCATTCGTTGGCGATGGAAATGTCCAGAAAACAACTGCAGGCGCCTGAATCAATTACGGCCGGGAGCCGAATCTCCTTTCCCGCCAGCTGTAGGGAGACAGAAAGAGTCACGTAAGCCTGGACAAGGTTAATGGTTTGACAGTTGACAGTGGTTTGAGAGGGCAACTTACTGGGCCGGATGGGGCAGTTCAGTAGGTAGTGCCCAGAACCCCCGCAGTAGAGGCACAGGTTAGACCTGCGTCTGCGTTGCCTTTCTTCCTGAGAAAGCCGGGGGCGAACTAGGCCAAGTTGCATGGGCTCCCCCTCCGGAGCCGGCGTACCTGGAGAAAAGGAGGAGGCAGGATATGTAGGCGGTGCCCTAGGGGGTACCCACACTGGTCGGGGATTCTGTAGGCGCTCGGAACGCCGTTCCCGCATGCGCCGGTCCAACTTGGTGGCCAGTTGGATTAACTCCTCCAGGGTTGTGGGGGTCTCCACCCGAGCTAACTCATCCTTCAGGACTTCGTTCAGCCCCAATCGATATTGGTAACGAAGGGCTGCCTCGTTCCAGGTAGTGTCGGCTGACCATTTGCGAAACTCTGCCGTGTAATCTTCTACTAGCCTTTTGCCCTGGGAAAGAGTATGTAGTGTGGCTTCGGCAGTGGCAGAACGCTGAGGGTCATCATAAAGTTGGCCCATTGCTTCAAAGAAAGAGTCCACAGTGTTTAACAGGGGGTTCCTCTGCTCCATGAGACCGTGGGCCCAGGTCTGGGGTTCCTCTGATAGCAATGACATGACAAATCCCACTTTTACAATTTCTGAAGAGAAAGTTCGGGGCTGTAAGGCAAGGTACAAGGTGCAGGCGTTCTTGAAAGACCTGAACTTCCTGCGATCGCCTGAAAATCGCTCAGGTACTGGGACCTTGGGTTCGGGTACAGCCATCATCATGGCGGGTGGCGCTTGGGCCTGCGGTGCAGAACTTCCACTGGCTGATCCAGGAGCTGGGCTTGTCGGAAGAGAGGCTGTTGCCAACTGTTGAAGACGGTTGTCCACCTGTACATAGCCTTCTTGTAGCTTTTGTACAGCTTCCATGAGGGCAGATACCTGTTGGCATAGCATCTCCAGAGGAGATCCCGCTCTGTTGGCCTCTGTCATGGCTGGTTCGTACTATCAGGAACTAAGTACTCACCGAGGCCAAGATGCCGAGAGCGGTTGCCCTTGCGACTCAGCGCCTACCACCCCTGAAGATGGTACAGGGGACGGTTGGCACCAAGAGGCACAAGCCACCTGTTGGGTGGTGGCTTAGGCGTGGATCCAGGTGTAGTTGGGTACACAGGCAGACTGGCGGAGGCTCCAACACTGATGGGTAAACAGGCAGCAGGCTGAGGATCAAACACAAGATTAATCAGGCACAAGCAGAAGGTTAACATAGGAGGACAAGTCCAGATAGAATGGTCAAACACAAGCAAGAGGTCAAGGCAGGCTGAGAGTCAAGTACTGCTTAAGCAGGCGGTGGAAGTCCGGTATACAGGCCGAGGGTCAAACACAGGAGAGAGGTGGTGATCCGGGTAAACAAGCCAAAGGTCAAGGTTGGAGAAGGTAACAAGGTCAAGACAATCCGGGTCGGCAACGGGTAGGCAAGTAGATACAGCAGGCACAGGTACAAGGGACAAGGGAACAGCTGAGAGACGAACCAGCAGCGTCTGTCTGGGTCCAAGGGCCTCTCTTTTATAGGCCGGGTGGAGGTCCCATGGGACGTGCACTAGCGCGCGTGCGCGCGCGCCGTTCAGCTGGGCCGCGTACGTTCGTGCGCCGCCACATCGTTCCTCTGACTCCTACTGTGCGCCGCAGCGCCGGACCTATGCGTCTGCGCACTGGGGGCGCGCGGCGGACCAGGTCCCTGATACTTGGGCCAATTTAGACAGGAGACAATTAGCCTAATATTTGGAGTGTTTTTGGTCTCTGGAGTCTTTGGAGTGTGGGAGGAAACTGGAGTAACTGGAGGAAACCCCCGCCAGCTCAGGGAGGACATGTTAACTCCATGCAGGTTGTACCCTGGCTGGGATTCGTACCAAGGACCCTAGTGCTGTAAGACACAAGACCATTCAACCACTGAGCTGGAAAGCTGCAACATACTGTATTTAATTTTTGTTCTTGTTTTAACTGAAATTTAACTAAAATGTGTGTTGAACATGAAATGGAATTATTATAGGAATATAGTTCCTATAATAAGTAAGCTGCGATCAGGTAAAAATTGACAATTAAACTCCTCTGACAATGTAGGATACAGTATATTCTATCCACTATATAGCTTGAGCTGCTGATTGATTGGTTCTAAAGGGATGATTTAATAAAACTGGAGAGTGCAAAATTTGGTGCAGCTCCAATTGCAACCAAGCTGCAACCAATCAGCTTCCAGCTTTTCACTTTCCAGTTTTAGTAAATCAACCCGTAAGCCCCCATTCACACCGGTGTGACTTGTCATCCAATTTGACAGGTCAAAAGTGCATGACAAGTCGCACCCTATTGTTAGCAATGGAACTGTTCAAATCTATTCAACACCAACTTGGTGCCATACCGATTTGAAAGAGAAGTTCCAGCACTATTTTTGGTGATTTCAGGTGCAACTTGTATAGACATCTGTGGATGAAGTTGCACAGATATCAGCCAAGTCGCCCCTTGAAGTTGCACTGACATGTGGCTTTGAAATCGTGCAATGTCCAGTGAAGTCACACAATTTCAAAGTCAGATTCGGTGTGAACGGGAGCTAAGGGTTACTAGTGGCATCAGAAATCAATGCTGTACAGTAGATTGCAGCCTGAAACAGTGGTTCCTCAGGACAGGCAAGCATGAAATAACCTCTGTTAGCATCTAAGTGTAGCGGCCCTGCTCTGGGCTAGCTAAATTGAGTGTATAGGTCTGCTGTTGTCAGCTGAGCTGCAATATCCTTTTTAGGTCTGATCAGGTTTATCACTAAACCTGGGGGTTGATTGCTTCTGCCTGTCTTTGGAAGATTGTTCCAGAAATAGTGTAGGATGGTCAGTTACCAGATTATGAATATTTATTCGACCTTAGCCAGTCCCCAAAAGGAGATCAGAAGGTGTGGCTGGGGAGAAGATAAATGTTTGGGAGGGTATGATCAGAGCTCTCTCCTTGGCTTTTCCCCCTGGGAGGCAGTATGTGTGTGATACAGAAGACCCATTTTTTTTTTACAGTGGCCCCTTCGGTGTGACAGCTACATAAGAGTCTATAGATGGGGGTAAAGTAAAAAAAAGTAACCTTTCTTGGAAGAAACATAAAGGATGCCATTGTTGGTTGCTTATTATATAAATGCTAGATCCTTGACTGTCGTGCTAACCCTATTATTGAAGCTTTAAATACTTTGAGCTGCCGATCCAGAAAAAGTATGCAGGCAAGGACATTTGAGTGCCTGTCCTGGAAAAATCTGAATAAGGTCAAAGTGTTGAAGCCAGAGGGTCAGCATAATTAACCAGTCAACTGCATAAAGATGGCACAGTCCTAGGAAGAAATTCAGATTAAATTAGTTGTAAAGGTAAAAGGTTTTTTACCTTAGTGCATTCTCTGACACATATGCCGCGTACACACGATCGGCATTTCCGACAACAAATGTTCGATGGGAGCTTGTTGTAGGAAATTCCGACCGTGTTTAGGCTCCATCGGACATTTTTTGTCAGAATTTCCGACAACAAAAATTTGAGAGCTGGTTCTCCAATTTTCCAACAAAAAAAAAAAACAAAATCCGTTGTCAGAAATTCCGATCATGTGTACACAATTCCGACGCACAAAATTCCACGCATGATCGGAATCAAGCAGAAGAACCGCACTGGCTATTGAACTTAATTTTTCTCGGATTGTGGAAAGTCTTGTACGTCACCGCGTTCTTGACGTTCAGACTTTCTGACAACAACATTTGTGTGACCATGTGTATGCAAGACAAGTTTGAGCCAACATCCATCGGAAATAAATCTAGGATTTCGTTGTCGGAATGTCCAATCGTGAGTACGCGGCATTAGAGCATGGCTCAAGGACAAGCCTGTGCAAGTGCCCCCATGGCAAGTGGCTTTCTATGGGGGCATACTTCTGCTGCTCCAGATAAGCTGGCAATAACAGACTGTTGCTCCAAACTTGCAATATTGGGAGGCTGCACAACCATGGATCTTGAGAAAAAAGAGGTTTATTGTTTAACCAAAAATACATTAAAAGCACCACATATACAAGGGGGCGGGGGGATATGTGGTGCCGGCCAGCCAAAAATACCTAAATACATGTTCAGCTGAAATCTCCAGGTGTAAGCAATCATCAGGATGGTCAGCTCCATGTCCCAATCTTAAAAAGAACAACATACAAAAGTAAAAAACACTAATAAAACATGTATCAATAACGGGTAAGTCATGGGAGACTATTATATTGCAAGCAAAAAGTCTACAATGTTGAACAGTATCACCCATAGATAAAATCCTCATTCAAAGTAATGGGTGAAATCCCATTCAAAATTCAATCCTGCTGGGATCCTCATTCGTAAATGAATCAGTCAGTACACCTCACATTTACAGAGGAGCCTGAAAATATCACTTCCTCTCCTAGGAGTTATAACCCCAGGGCTTTTTTTCAGCTGGAACTTGTGGAATTCAGTTCCACCACCTCTGGCTCAGGCCCTCTGCTCCCTACTGACCACCATTACTTGAAACACAAAAGTCCAGCTTCTATGCTTACAAGTGACAGCTTGTTCCCCAACAGCTCCCACAGATCAGATCTTTTGAGTGGCTCCCACTGAGTGAAGGATGGGGACAAGGGAGATGCAGGTACATGGGGTACAGTGCAAATGGTAACATCACTACTGGATGATCTCCCCGCAAGTGAGAGAGGTGGAGCCAACTACAGTATGCAGGGAGGTACTAAGGCTGGCTGGGTGCTTCAGCTTAATACAGCAACAAAAATAAGACATGTGGAAGATGGTGGAGCTTTTAAGCAGATGGGGAGAAGATGGGGCAGTAGAGGGGGGTTGCATGCAGAGGGGGGTTGCATGCAGAGGGGGGTTGCATGCAGAGGTCAGAGCTGAAGAGGGGTAAACATGAGATGTGGATGGGGGATGCAGAGGTAAGCAGCTGTGGAAGAAGGCTGAATTCTTCACACTGTGTGTAGCGCACATCTGAACTCTGCACTCTGCATGCAGCGCACCCCTGAACTCTGCACTATTTACGTAGCACACCCCTGAACTCTGCAGTCTGTGTGTAACCCCCTCCCTGACCTGAACTCTGCACTCCGTACATAATGCACGGCTGGTATTTAATGACCCTGTTAAGACCCTCCCACTGTTATTGAAATTTGACAACACCCACTATTTGACGCGGTTTGGAGGGTGTGTGTAAGGGCCGGGGATCGTTGTGATTGAGTTCCTGTACCTATTTCCAGAGAAAAAAAACCCTATATAACCCTCTCTGAATTTGTCCAAGAGGGAATTGTCAGAAGCTGAACTCTCGTTATCGAAGGGTTTAAATTTCTATCTAGTAAAACACTTTAATTTATTTGAGACAATTTTGATTATCAATAAGTTTGCAAACACCTGACACTCCATAGGCATTATTTTTAAAGTCCAACAGGTGATGATTTGGGGAATGCGCAAGATATTGAGGAAATACTGGATAGCCAGCATGTAGATTTTCAGGATCTATGTGCTTCTAATGATTTAGCAGAGTTGAGGAAGGAGTTCGATATCGGTTTGGAGGAAGCCGGTATGCACTGTAAAAGCTTATTTCAGGCTAGGGTCGGACGTCTATCTGGTTAATTTGTGTGAAATGCGTGAACCAGCTAGCCATCCTTATGTGGTGCTTTTAATGTATTTTCGGTGACACAATGAAGCTCTGTCTCCTCAAGATCAATGGGAATGCAGCCTCTTAACCACTTCAGCCCCGGACCAATTGTCAGCTTAAGGACCAGAGGTCTTTTTTCAATTTCGCACTGCACTACTTTAACTGGTAATTGTGCGGTCATGCAATTTTGTAACGAAACGAAATTTGCGTCCTTTTCTTCCCACAAATAGAGCTTTCTTTTGATGGTATTTGATTGCCTCTGTGATTTTTATTTTTTGCGATATAAACGGAAAAAGAGCGAAAATTTTGAAAAAAAAAGAGATTTTCTACTTTTTGTTATAAGAAAAATCTAATAAACTCAATTTTAGTCAAACATTTGGGCCAAAATGTATTCAGCCACATGTCTTTAGTAAAAAAAATGCCAATAAGCGTATATTGATTGGTTTGCGCAAAAGTTATAGCGTCTACAAACTAGAGTACATTTTCTGGAATTTACACCGCTTTTAATTTATGACTGCCTATTTCATTTCTTGAGGTGCTAAAATGGCAGAGAAGTACAAAACCCCCCCAAATGACCCCATTTTGGAAAGTAGACACCCCAAGCTATTTGCTGAGAGGCATGTTGAGCCCATTGAATATTTTTTTTTTTTAGTCCCAAGTGATTGAATAAAGACAAAAAAAAAAAATAATTTTTTTTTTTCTTCAAAAAGTTGTCACTAAATGATATATTGCTCACACATGCCATAGTTATATGTGGAATTGCACCCCAAAATACATTTTGCTGCTTCTCCTGAGTATGGGGATACCACATGTGTGGGACTTTTTGGGAGCCTAGCCGCGTACGGGGCCCCGAAACCCAAGCACCGCCTTCAGGATTTCTAAGGGTGCAAATTTTTGATTTCACTCCTCACTACCTATCACAGTTTCGAAGGCCATAAAATGCCAAAATAGCACAAAACCCCCCCAAATGACCCCATTTTGGAAAGTAGACACCCCAAGCTATTTGTTGAGAGGCATGGTGAGTATTTTACAGCTCTCATTTGTTTTTGAAAATGAAGAAAGTAAAAAAAAAATTTTTTTTTTTCTTTTTTTCAATTTTCAAAACTTTGTGACAAAAAGCGACATCTGCAAAATACTCACAATACCTCTCAGCAAATAGCTTGGGGTGTCTACTTTCCAAAATGGGGTCATTTTGGGGGGTTTTATGCCATCTGGGCATTCCATGGCCTCCGAAACTGTGATTGGCAGTGAGAAGTGAAATAAAAAAATTACTCCCTTAGAAAGCCTGAAGGCGGTGCTTGGTTTTTGGGGTTCCGTACGCAGCTAGGCTCCCAAAAAGTCCCACACATGTGGTATCCCCGTACTCAGGAGAAGCAACAGAATGTATTTTGGGGTGTATTTCCACATATGCCCATGACATGTTTGAGCAATATATCATTTAGTGACAACTTTTTGTAAAAAAAAATATATATATATTTTTTTTTTTTCATTATTCAATCTCTTGGGACAAAAAAAAAAAATATTTAATGGGCTCAACATTGCTCTCAGCAAATAGCTTGGGGTGTCTACTTTCCAAAATGGGGTCATTTGGGGGGGGTTTGAACTGTCCTGGCATTTTATGCACAACATTTAGAAGCCTATGTCACACGTCACCCACTCTTCTAACCACTTGAAGACAAAGCCCTTTCTGACACTTTTTGTTTACATGAAAACATATTTTTTTTTTGCAAGAAAATTACGTTGAACCCCCAAACACTATATATATTGTTAAAGCAAAGGCCCTACAGATTAAAATGGTGGGTGTTGCATTTTTTTTTTCCACACAGTATTTGCGCAGCGATTTTTCAAACGCATTTTTTGTGGAAAAAATACACTTTTTTTTATTTTAATGCACTAAAACACACTATATTGCTCAAATTTTTGATGAAATAAAAAATATGATCTTAGGCCGAGTACATGGATACCAAACACGACATGCTTTAAAATTGCGCACAAACACGCAGTGGCGACAAACTACATACATTTTTAAAAGCCTTTAAAAGCCTTTACATGATACCACATTAGATTCACGGAGGAGGTCTACTGCTAAAATTACTGCCCTCGATCTGACCTTCGCGGTGATACCTCACATGCATGCTGCAATTGCTGTTTACATATGACGCCAGACCAACGCTTGTGTACGCCTTTGCGCAAGAGAAGGGGGGGCAGGGGTGCTTTTTTTTTTTTTTTTTTTTTAGTTTTTTTTTTTTATTTATTTAGCTTTTTTATTCTATTTTTAAACTGTTCCTTCCATTTTTTTTCTTTGTTATGATTTTTATTGTTATCTCAGGGAATGTAAATATCCCCTATGATAGCAATAGGCAGTGACAGGTACTCTTTTTTTGAAAAAATTGGGGTCTATTAGACCCTAGATCTTTCCTCTGCCCTCAAAGCATCTGACCACACCAAGATTGGTGTGATAAAATGCTTTCCCAATTTCCCAATGGCGCGGTTTATATCCGGGAGGGGGGACATTCCCTCCCACTGCTTGTAAAAGCAGTCTAGAGGCTAATTACCCGCTAGAATTGCTTTTACATGAAAGCCGATCACTGGCTGAAAAGAATGATACCAAGATGATACCTAAACCTGCAGGCATCATTCTGGTATAACCATTCAAAGTCCAGCAACATACTGGACATATATTGTAATCTTTTTTTTTTTCATGCAGCCTCTTGGCTGAACGAAAAAAAAAGAGATTGATTGGTGGGTATGCCCACCATTAGAATACCTCCCTTCATCCACCCACTTCTAATGATGGGCATACATGCACCATTTATATATGCCGATGCATGGGGGCATCCTCCCGCAAAAGTTATGCCGTGTACACACGGTCGGAATTTCGACCGTATGTACGTGGCATTAGGAGCCAATCGCTCCTCCCCCCCCCTGCTGCCCCCATGCTTCGGCACATATGCTCTTTTTTTTAACTGTGGTGGTGAAATCACCTCCTACAGCGTTGGAGTCGTGGCTTTATGTATCGTGGGAGCAAACGCTGTTGCTGTCAAGATAAATAAATCCGCGCTGCAACTGAATGGCGCACCTGAAAACAAAAAAATGCTTAACACTAAAACACAGTAAACAAAATTACATACCTGAAAAGCAAGCATGATAAAACATGATAAAACATAATAAAACATTGCAGAATAGAATGGAGTAAAAAAAGAGCAACAATAGAGAGAGAGACACAACAATAAAACGACAACTATTTTTTTTTTTTTTTTTATTTTTTTGAGATTCACAGGTAAAAAAGCTCCTGACTGTTAGCGACTGAATCAAAACGCTACCACAAAAAAAATGTTAGCGATCGCAGGGATCAGGCCTGACTCTGCGAACGCTGCAGTTATGTGTGCTTAGTGTTTTGTAAGTGACAGTGATCGATCGATACTGCACTTGGGTGGGCTGGGCTGGGCTGGGCGGAGGGGGAAAACGCAGGTGCTAGCAGGTATCTGGGCTGATCCCGCTAACAATGCGTTTTTTTGGAACCCTAAACTGCTGGGACGCTAGTATAGATCTGATCAGATCAGATATTGATCTGTTCAGATACTATACCACTAAGGGAGGTGTATGCTTTGCGCGTGGGTGTTTGCGGTAC
Organism: Lithobates sylvaticus; assembly: GCA_028564925.1. Taxonomy (NCBI): domain Eukaryota; kingdom Metazoa; phylum Chordata; class Amphibia; order Anura; family Ranidae; genus Lithobates; species Lithobates sylvaticus. Next base: position 86,802,403 of record CM053038.1, on the reverse strand, counting down.
TGGCACTAACCTGGGGCGACGCAGACCTTATTTGACCCTAAAACCTAATTGATATCACCCGCCGGGCGATCAGGGGGTTAAACCGTTATTGGGTAATAAATGGCGGGTGCCCTGACAGTATAAAAAACAAGCTAACTAACCAGCGTCACCCGTAACAGTAATACAAAAAAAAACTGGTTACCTAGCGACACTAATGCAGCGATCAGAAAAACGATCGCTTAGTGACACTGGCAAAAGGGGGTGAAAGGGTTAACTAGGGGCAATCAGGGGGTTAAACCTTTATTAGGTAATATATGGGGGTACCTGACGCTATATAAAAACCTGACGGGGAACCTAAATAACGAAATAACTAACTGGCTAACCAGCGTCACCAGTGACATTTTATACGGTGATCACTGGTGAAAGGGTTAACTCTAGGGGCAATCAGGGGGTTAAAACCTTTATTTAGGTTGTAATATGGGGGTACCTGACCTATAAACCTATTTATGAACCTATATAAACATGGCGGTTAACCTAAAAAAAAACTGGTTACCTAGCGACACTAATGCAGCGATCAGAAAAACGATCGCTTAGTGACACTGGCAAAAGGGGGTGAAAGGGTTAACTAGGGGCAATCAGGGGGTTAAACCTTTATTAGGTAATATATGGGGGTACCTGACGCTATATAAAAACCTGACGGGGAACCTAAATAACGAAATAACTAACTGGCTAACCAGCGTCACCAGTGACAGTTATACGGTGATTACTGGTGAAAGGGTTAACTCTAGGGGCAATCAGGGGGTTAAAACATTTATTTAGGTTGTAATATGGGGGTACCTGACCTATAAAACTATTTATGAACCTATATAAAACATGGCGGTTAAAATAAAAAAAAAATGGTTACCTAGCGACACAATGCAGCGATCAGAAAAACGATCGCTTAGTGACACTGGCAAAAGGGGGTGAAGGGGTTAACTAGGGGCAATCAGGGGGTTAAACCTTTATTAGGGGGGGGTAGGGGGCTACCTAGGACCTAAAACTAACTGCCCTGACAGTTATTACAGTCACACTGACACTAAATGCAGTGATCAGTAAATAAATGATCACTGCAATTAGTGACACTGTGACTGGGGGGGGAGGGGGTGATCTGGGGGGTGATCTGGGGGTGACAGGGGGGTGGATTGTGTGCCTATGTGTACTGGTGTCAGTGTACTGTTTGTGCACTAACCTTTACATCTTCTCTGCTCGGCGTTCCGGTCACATAGACCGGCGCACCGAGCGTGACATCACTTCCGCCTTCCTGTCTATACAATAGACAGGAAGGGGAAGCTTTTTTCATTCGCCAGGAGCGATCGCGAGGGGGTGGCCAGAAACCACTGGCCGTCCCCTCGTCCCGGATCGCTCCTGAAGCGATGCCGACCGTCCCCGCCGGCGGAGGGGGGTCCGATCGGACCCCCCAACCGCCTGAAGAATGGCACGTACAGGTACGTGGTTCTGCCTGTACGTGCCATTCTGCCGACGTATATCTACATGGGGCGGTCGGCAAGTGGTTAACCACTTGCTTACTGGCACTTAAACCCCCCTCCTATCCAGACCAATTTTCAGCTTTCAGCGCTGTCGCATTTTGAATGACAATTGTGCGGTCATACAACACTGTACCCAATTTTTATCATTTTTTCTCCCAAAAAGAGCTTTCTTTTGGTGGTATTTGATCACCTCTGCGATTTTTATTTTTTGTTAAACAAAAATTAAAAGACAGAATTAAAAAAAGAAAAAAAGTTTTTATTTTTTTAATTTTGTTATAAAAATGTTAAATGGGTAAATTTTGTCCGTCATTGATGCACGCTGATGAGGCGGCAGTGATGGGCACTGATGGGTGGCAGTGATGGGCACTGATGGGTTACACTGATAGGCAGCACTTTTAGGTGGCACTGATTGGCAGCACTGGTGGGCATTGATAGGTGGCACTTGTGGGCATTGATAGGTGGCACTTGTGGGCATTGCTAGGTGGCAATTGTGGGCTTTGACAGGTGGCACTTATGGGCATTGACAGGTGGCACTTGTGGGCATTACATGAGGCATAATTGCCTCTGACTTTTCGGGACCGATGTCCCTTTAAAATGAGCCGGTGACCGGCTTTTTTTTTTCTTCTCCGCTGTCAGCGTGAGGAGAAAAAAAAACGATCGAGCTTTTGTTTTCATCATGTGATCAGCTGTCATTGGCTGATCCCTTACTCGGATCGCTGATCACAGGGGAGGCCGTCATATGAGATCTGCGCTGTGGCCGTCATTCGGCCATAGCGCGGATGTAAAGTGGTTAGAAGAAGAAGTATAGCCAAAGCTGGTTTGGCTGTACTTCTCCTATGGATCACAGGAGTGCAATTTGTTTTGCACACCTGTGAACCGTTTTCAGCAGAGAGCAGACTGAAGTCCACTCTCTGCTGACGCCACAGAAGTCAGTCCAGGCACCGTGTCATCCCAACAATAAAGTCTGGATCTGCCAGGTGCCTGGACCGACACCCAACTCAGCCTCTCAGCAAGCCGCTGAGAGACTGAGCAACGACCCCTACACAGCCCAGCGCTCCAGTGAGCAAAGAGGGGGCAGAACAGAGAACTGACAGTCACCAGCTCTCTGCTCGGGGAGATGTCAGAACCAAGTGATCGGTGGTGTCCGATCGCTCGGTTCTCAGTGCAGAGGCGCCGGGGATACAGATACAGCATCGGACAACAGTGCTGGATCCCTGGACAGGTAAGTTTATATTAAAGTGAGCAGCTACAGGATTTGTAGCTGTTGACTTTTCATTTTTTTTTGGGGGGGAGACTGGAGAACCGCTTTACATACCTGAGGTTTTGAATAACGGACAGAGGGATTTGGTTACAAAAGGGGGGACATTTGGGAGCTATGATTCAGCTAAACACATGAGCTGTCATTCGCTATGCTGCAAGCTCATACTAATAGCCCCAGGGACTGGCACTCTAAGACCAGTTCATGTATAGTTAGTATCTTCTACATAGGTCCCTATTTCAGAAGAACCCATGAAGAATAGGGCTGGTGTAGCAGTTTCTACAAATTTGAATCTCAAGCACGTTCTTCTGAAAACTCATTTTCCAGAACTACGGTCGATATATTCTGTGAAATTCACAAACATTTGAAATGCCACTGGCAATGCAACTTTTCCTCATTTCTTATCTGTTTACAGAATCATTAATTTTCAGCTTCATCCCAAATCCTTCAATCTCCCAGATTATAGGGGATTGGTGGCTGTCTGATGATACTGCACATCATATCTAGAAATTGCAACCTATCATTCTGATCACTAACCATGACAGCCGATATCTGTTTGAAAGAGAATGGATCTTTTATACACAGTAATAATAATACAATTTACAATATCTTTTCAGGCAAAATAAAAAAAAACAAAAAGGATATAGGCTGATCGTCTGCATGTGTTTGATCTTTTGCAAATTGACATTTCAGGTGAGGTTTTTTTTGTTCACTTGGCTTAAAAGTGTGTTTATGATACATTTGATCTGACAGCTAGCCCAGAGCCGTCATAGTTTATAGTAAGGTGTAAATGAAAGGCTAATGCTGACAAAGGGATCTCTACCAATAGACCTGATTTCCCTAGGCAGTGTTCATATTTTTGCTGACAATATTTCGAGGAGTCCAGCCCCTTGTATTCCTGCCACGCTTCTGCGGCTTCTCCCGCCGAGTTCTTGGAAACCCAGAAGGGACTGCAGAGTTGAAGCTAAATAGTAGCCCTGGAGTGGAAGGGGTTCAACTCCCATTTACCTATAACTTCTTTTTTAACCTTTAAAAGCAGGTCTATTATATCTAAAGTAGATCCAAACCCTAGCTGGATGACAATTAGTTTGCTTAAAGTAGACAATTTTTTATCCATTCCCTAAAATTCACATCAGCATGCATCTTTACATTCTGATATTAAAGCGAAATTACCACATCCAATGATTGCTAAGTTGCAATATATAAGATTTTTGGTTTTGGGTTTAATACTACTTTAAACACTGCATTATTACCACTAAAAGTCCGCACTATAGCCGAGAGACAGCTACAGCACGGACCTCAAATGCCAGGAGGGCGTCTGCGTACGTTCTCCTGTTCTTGCGCCACTGAGGGTAAAGGGCTAATCACAGTTTGCCCTTTACCATGTGATCAGCTGTCAGCCAATGACAGCTGATCACAGAAGTAAACAGAAGCCGGTTACCGGCTATTTTTCTTTCTTTATGCTGTCAGCATTAAGAAAAGAATAAAGCCGTTAATCGGCTTCTGTTAGAGGGACATCGGTCCCCCAAGTGGCAACCAGTGCTGCTAATCAGTGGCCTCCAGTGCTGCAAATCCGTGCCCACCAGTGCCATATATAAGTGCCCATCAGTACTGCTAATCAGTGCCCACCAGTGCCACCTATCAATGCCCATCAGTGCTGCCAAACAGTCCTTTGGGTACAATGTTGCATGACTAAGTCATTGTCATTCAAAGTGTGAAAGCGCTGAAAAAGTAAAAAAGGCCTGGACAGGAAGGGGGTGAAAGTTCATGATATTGAGGTGGCTAAATAAGATTTTCTGCAGAGTTTGGATTAGCTGAACTTAGAACCAGATTCGCTGAACTTTAGCTAATCGAACCTGGGAATATTTACCTACCATTAGTTGCGGGTTTTAACATTTGTGTGTCAGCACTTTTTTTTGTGTGTTAATGTGTTTTCATTCATCTTGGTGGGTCCCTTAAAGAGAACTAAAGGCAAAGCTTTTTTTCATTTTGGGTAGAGGTTTTATTTTTTTTGTCATATGTGTCCTATTGGGGAGACTTCCCTTCACTTCCTGACCGATAGCCAAAACAGGAAGTGACAGGAAACCCCTACAAAGTGAAGGAAACCTGGGTTGTCACAAGAACTAATGCCCTCATTGGAAGGTTTCCCCTCTGTTCCTGTACTGGGGACAACTTAACATTTGGGATTTTTTTTCACATTCGGTGATAGCCATAATGGGAACACAGACAGCAATAAAAACTGGACAGGTGTTCATAACCCCCATCTGTTCGATCCAAAACAAAACAAAACGTTCTTTCCTTTAGTTATACTTTCATGCATGAAAAAATACATTTACTTGATGTCGTGCATATATCGCAAGGAGCATAATTCAAAAGGATTGCATACAACGTGTTATTATGTGGGTCCAATCACATTTGTCCCTTTATGAATTAAATAGACTCATGGGGAATAGGATGTCATTGCCGTCATCCCTGATATATGTGTAAATTTACTACCTCCAATGGTGGGATTTTTAAGGCAATGTAATAAAATATTCATATATGTAAAAAGATATTTTTTATTGATACAAAAAAGAGAAAAAAACTAACAATTTGTACACATTTCACATATAATCCATATAAAAGATATATATATATATATATATATATATATATATATATATATATATATATATATATATATATATATATATATATATATATATCTGATTTTAACAAGTAATGGATCATAAAAGACCGGCCATTTCAAACTGCAGATCAATGAAGAGACAGAAAATTATGACTCTAGACAGTAGGTAGTTGAAAAATCCAACGCGTTTCGAAAAGTGCATATGTAAATTCCTCCTCAGGAAAAGCCACTCTCTAGAAACAAAATATAATATCAGTACAGAAAATATTTATTGCAAACAAATATATATATGAGCGTATATACAAAAAAATATACCTACATATCCATTTAATAATCCAGGACGCAGACATTCAATCAACCCAGGCACAAACTGAATGGAATACTGATCATTTTCACCGCAAAAGGAGCGCAGGAGTACAAAATCTCAACAAGGATGTATAATAGGCTCCGCCCACTGCATCTCATAATCCCCCAGGGACATCTAAATCAGCCCATTGGTGTATATGACCACATGTAAGATAGACCAACCACTTACACAGTATTCACTTGGGAGGAAAGAAGATTCCGATCTCACTGTCATCCAACCTTAAAACCAAAAACGATCATGTCCTAAGCCCTGCAGGCAGGCCTGGAGCAGACATCCTTAGAGCTCCTGGCGTTTGCCTTATATATCCCCCTCATGGAAAAAACTGCTCCAAATGGGGCAATGATTGTGGATCAGCCACAGCTGGGGCACTTACCTATCAGTCAGTAACCAAAACATATAAGTCCAACAAGATAAACAGCAAGGGGAGGAGCTAGGGACCGAACCACCAATCAGCCCCATCCTCCAGCTTCAAGCTGGAGGCCAAAAATGTATTCTGCTACGTATTTTTGTTTAAAAAATTCCCAATAAGCGTATATTGATTGGTTTGCGCAAAAGTTATTGCTTCTACAAACTATGGGATAGATTTATGGCATTTTTCTTTTTACTAGTAATGGCCGCGATCAGTGATTGTTAGCAGGACTGCGACATTGCGGCAGACAACTTGGACACTAAGTGACACTTTTTGGGGACCAGTGACACCAATACAGTGATCAGTGCTAAAAACAATGCACTGTCACTGTTTAAATGACACTGGCAGGGAAGGGGTTAACATCAGAGGCGATCAAAGGGTTAAGTGTGCTCCTAGGGAGTGATTTCTAACTGTGTGGGGGATGGACTGACTGGAGGAAGAGCGACATCTGTGTTCCTGATTATCAGAGGAATACAAGATCTCTCTATTCCTCCTTGACAGAACGACGGTCTGCATTGTTTACATGGGCAGACCGCCATTCTGCCTCTCCAGTGAACGATCAGTGGGTCCCGACAGCCATCGCGCCCACCAGACCTGCTGATTGGCTCCCACTGTATCCAATCACAGCGGAAAAGGGTTGCAGATAGGGCACGCGTGCTCCAGCCCCCAAGGCGAAAACACGTACAGGTCCGTTGTTTTGCGCAGCTGAGCCGCCCTGCCGCAGTAAATGTGCGGTGGGTGGTCTGAAAGCAGTTAAAGGAGAATTATACCAAAAAAAAAAGATTAGTTATACCAAAAAGTGCTTTTTTTTAAACCACTACTATTCCTTTATATTGACTTTTGAAATTTACAAATGCAGATTTAAAAATTGGATGAAAGGTTTAGCACAGGGAAACACTTTTTGATAGATAAAAAGTGAATTTTATATACAACTATATAGATCAGTCCAAAATGATGGACAAATGAGGAGGAATGAGGGACTTTGTTCCAAATCAGGGACAGTTGGGAGCTATGCATATATGTTATCACATACTGTATTTGTTCCTTCTTCTGTGCTAATGGAGCTTGCAATTCCATAGAATTCTTTGCAAAAGCACCTTAACCCAAAAAGCATACCTCCCAACTTTTGGAGATCGGAATGAGGGACACCTATCAGCAAAAGTAAACAGACATAGGAAACACCCCTTACCACGCCCCCTTAAAGGAGAATTGTACAAAAAAAAACAAGATTGGTTAAACCCACAAGTGCTTTTTTTACCACTACTATTCCTTTATATTGGCTGTTGGAATTTACAATTGCAGCAATTTAGAACTCAGATGAAATATTTAGCACTGGGAAACACTTTTTGATAGATAAAAAGTGCATTTTATATACAACTATATAGATCAGACCAAAATGAGGGACAAATGAGGAAGAATGAGGGACAGAGGGACATTGATCCAAATCAGGGACAGTCCCTCAAAATCAGGGACAGTTGGGAGCTATGGAAAAAGTGCATCTGAAACAGGGCTCAAGTCCTGCGGGAACGCATGGGAACGGAGTTCCTGTACTTTTTCCACAACAGGAACTCAGTTCCCATTAGCAGCCGTGTCCTGCAAGACTTTGAAGTATGCGAGCTGTGTAGCAGGTGCTACACCAGCAGCTGCCGACACAGCTCACAATAGTAAGTGCCGCACACCTGACCATTCAGGCATTGCCAGTAGGGGGCCCCATGACAGCTTCCGCTTCGATCTACCTGTCAATCACAGCTAGTTGACGGGTAGATCAGGTCTAGGTCTATCTGACGGGTAGATCAGCTATTCTGCTCACAGGACATGCAGGGAGAGAGGTGAGCTGAGGGAGGAACCTCAGCTTGGGGTGGTAAGCTGAGCACAATACCTGGCAAAGTTTAATGCCAGGAGGGAAGTTTATATGGAAATATGTGAAGGGTTGGAATAGCAGCGAGTGTGTGTTGGAGTCCTGCAGAGTTTGCAACCCCCCAAGCTAACATACATCTCCTAAGCAGGAACACATCACTATCTCCCCAAGCATTCTGTCCAGATAATGTGAAGTTAATTTATGACCTTTCCATTTAACCCTGTGTTATCCAAACTCTGTTCAATGAAAAGTGTAAACTCACCACATAAACACTCTATATACAAAATAAAATTCCCCAATAAAGATCAGAACATGATGTTCAAATTTGCATGGATGCTGATTATTCAGAGAATTACCGTATTTATGTTTATTGAGGATTGTTTTGTTTTTTATGTACTAACAGTTAAGCTTCATACACACAATACGAAAATTGGATGAAAAATACCACTTTTGAAGCGTTCGTGCATATGAGCATATCATTTTTTTTTTTTTTTGGTGCAGGAGTGGATCTTGGGTGGGAGTTCCCACACTTTTTTCCCCAGGACTTGACCCCTGATCTGAAATGCATGTAAAGGGACATATGATGCCAAAATATACATACAATATACATACATACATACATACAATAGCATTGTGAGCAATTGTTCTTTACTTTCAAACATGCTTGACCTGACCGCATAAAAAAACTAAGAAAAACCATATTAGAAAATGAATGCAAATGCACTGGATAAACACATGCATTTAAATGCTTTTATGTTACTTTCTAAAGAGAAGGCCTAAGTGTGTACATACCTTCCATCAATCACACTCCGTCATTTTATGACATGTTTATGTTCCAGTAGTTTGGAATTCTGAATGGCTCCAACTCTCAAGCCATGCATCTGTCCGTTTATACAGGTTTATTGCCTCAGAGAGATTTACAATAGATTAATGGGGAACCCTGTGTTTCTACAGATAAGCACTTAATTCATTTTTAATGGTTTAAAAAACAAGAAAAAAACCTTGGTCCATCTGCCACTTCTTGCTGAATGCAGATGTGTACATATGTCAGGCTCCCATTAGACATAGGATTTTTATTGCTGAATTCCTCAATTTAGTAGACCTCTGGCTAAATGGCATATTTTCAGTGAATATACATTTTGAGTTATTACGGTTTGCCTGAACATAATTTTTTATTGCAACTTTTGCATTTTACTTGCTTGCTGCGCCTTATTTTCAGCACGATATTTTGTAGCTGTAAACCCCAATTGATTGACATTGAGTATGCTAAAGAATTGTGTATTAAAAGACAGGAAAAGTAAAATTTTAACCTCTTAATGCCCACACAGCGCACATATGTGCCCAAAGGAAGCAGACGTTTCTGTGCTGAGAGTGCACTCACTGTACAGGGACCGAGCTGTCAAGGACAGCTCCCAGTCTCTAGAAATAATTAGGAGTCGCCCCCAAGTACTAACCTTGACTGATGACTGAAGTTGGTCACTCTTCTTACCGTCTTGTACTGTTCTTTTTGCTATATTTCAATATGATACAGTTATGACTTTCCTATTAGTCACAGTTTATTAAAGCTATAGGACATCGGTCTACTGTGTACTGTAGCAATTGTCCTTGTTTGTTGTACTCTTATTGATACACCTTTTTTTATTCCTTTTATTCTTATTTCGTTGTAAAATGAAAAAACTTAATACAAATTGTCAACTAATTGTAGCACCCTCTACCTAGTGGTAGGTGCTAGAATAGGATTTTTCTAGTTAAGGGCTCAAGTGCAGGCAAATTTAACCAGGCCTGTGCTCTAGGCTAGGCCTGGTTGTTGTGATTTGGGACTGGGAGTGTACAGTGTAGTGGTGGGTGTGGCCACCCGCACTCTGACTCAGAGATGCCTCCCCTGCTTTCAGAAAGATGGTTCTGGAATGGGGGTTGGACCTGAAGTCTGAGTGGCAGGCAGCTCATGTGAGGAGCCCTGACTAATTATCTATCGGTATTGGCAGGGGGCAGGCCTCCCATATAAGCTGGGGTCACATGCTGCCAGGGAGGAGTTTAGAGTAAAAGGAAAGACAGCGTGGAGTAGTGAGCGGCTGTTCCGGGCATCCCCACGCGGGGATGCGCCGAGCACGGAGAATGGAGGGAAGAACCGCAGAGAGGGAGTCTAAGATAAAGATCTTCGCCTTTGAATAAAAAAAGTATCAAGCTGTTGTGAACAGGACTTGGATGCTGGACAAGATCAATATAGAAGAAGTAACAGTAAAGCGGAAGAGAGAGTAGAGCAGCGTTCTGTGACCGGGGACACAGTGTATTTTAGTTTTGTGCTGCCCAAGGCAAGATGCCTTTTAAATTTGTCCCACCCCAGCTATGGAATCCTGTTTTTATCTCAGGGTCTGATTGGGAAGCTGTGTGGGCACTCGACAGCAGGGAGGGGCCAGGACTAGCGAAGAGGGACCCGAGAAGAGGAGGATACCGGCTGCCCTGTGCAAAACCAACTGCAAGGAGGAGGTAAGTATAACATGTTTGTTTTTTGTTTTTTTTAAACAAGACTTTACAATCACTTTCAAAATCTCCATAGGCGATGGGTTAAACATTTTTTACAGGTCACCTGTTTAAAGTTACAGAGGTGCTAGTGTGTCAGGACAGCGGTGCCAGACGAGCGGCCCGCTCTCCAGTGCGCATGCGCGGGGGCCCGGCGCTCCAGCGCATGCGCACTCGCAGCTCGGCGGTCCGGCGCTCGCGTATGCGCACTAGCGTACGCCTGTGCGCAATGGCGCACAATTAGCGTCCCCTGGGCGCTTATAAAAGCGGTCTGACGCACAGGCACTTTGCTGGTCTGTCTTTCCAGCTTAGTGCCTGTGTGTTCCTGTATTACCCCAAGTATATACCTGATCTGCCTCCTTGTCTTTGACCCGGATTGCCTGACATTGCTGACCTTCTCCTGTGTTTGACCCCCGGCCTGCTCAACGGACTTGCTACCTTCTCCTGTGTTTGACCCCTGGCTTGCTCTAAGGACTCTGCTTCCTGCTCCTGTGTTTGACCCCCGGCCTGCTCAACGGACTTGCTACCTTCTCCTGTGTTTGACCCCTGGCTTGCTCTAAGGACTCTGCTACCTGCTCCTGTGTTTGACCCTCGGCCCGTGACCTGTACTTGCTTAACATCCTGCTGATCAGTGACTTGTGCTAGACCCCCGGCCGGATCTGTGGACCTGTCTGCCGCACCAGTTCCCCTCACCCTGGTGAACCTGGTTGCTAGTTGTGGTTGCCTCATCCCCTGGCCCGGCCTACACGGACTTCCAAGTTGCCCCGGTGTTTGACCCCCAGCCGGGTGTTTGGGCTCCTGCCTCCTCTTTCTGCCATCTGCCGGTCTGCTCGGGCCAGGTCCTCATCTCCTCCAAGCTCCACACCAGTTCCGCCTACCTGACGAAGGTGACCTGTGCCTCCTGGTGCCCTTCGCTCCCTGTCCCATCACCAGGGGGCAGATTTCGCTGGGTCGTAAGGGTGAACCGATCTCGGCATCTCGGTAAGTACGCCTCTGATAGTGTGCTAGAATTATTGCATGTGTGGTTTGACCACCGTTTACAAAAGTGGGCGCAACTTATGTTTCGCTTCTGCGAGTGAGCTCGAAGGGACAGGGCACTTTCAAATTTTATTTATTTTTTATTTTACTTTTTATTTTTACACTGTCCATTTGAAAAAAATTTTTTTTATCACATTTATTCCTATTACAAGGAATGTAAACATGTAATAGAAATAAGCATGACAGGTCCTCTTTATTGAGAGATCTGGGGTTAAAAAGACCCCATGTCTCTCATTTAACTTTAAAAACAAAAACAAAAAGACATTTTGCCTTTAAGAGGGAAAAAAAAAACATTCCCTTTAAGGGTGAGAAGCGGAAATGACGTTGCACTAGTCCTCCAAGGGCATAGAGTTGAGTAGGGGTCACCTCTCCCGCGGCCCTATAAAAGTGACCCTCCACTGAGACCACTTTTATCTGAAAGCTGGCTGCCTACTGTAAATAATAAAACCAGGGTTATGGCAGCTAGCTGCTGCCATGAGCCTGGTATTTAATGTCAAAGTAATGATGTACATTTACAGTTAGGCGGTCGGCAAGTGGTGGAACTGCACTGCATTTGTATCACCATAAAACAAACACTATTTTGTTTATTTTTAATATTCAAAGCAAACGCCCTCATCCATCCATGTCTCCATACTTTTTTTTTGTGAGAAATCACCCCCTAATGCCGCGTACACACGATCGGAATTCCGCTCTAACTGTCTTGCTAGACACGGTCACACCAAATTCCAACGGTCAATAATACCGCGACATACAGCACATTCAATAGCACTATAAAAGGGAATAATTAAGAATAGGCTCTCAATCTAAAGTCTGTCGGAAATGCCGACAGAAAAAGACCGATGGGCATACACATCGGACTGTTTCCATTGGAAATTCCGGCCGTGCGTACACTGCATAACATTTCTAGCTGTGGCCATCTTGAGTAAGGGCAGATGATTCATGTAGAGTTCACTTCCTGGAATCCATCTGCCCTTAGCTCAGTCACGCAGGTGCAGTAGGAGGGTATGCTTAGCTGAGAAAAGCCCTCCTCCCCTCCTGAAGTCTCCTGGGATGTATGACATCATTTCTCTAGGCCTGGAAACCAAGATATAACTGGTTAATAATAGGAAATGTAAAAATAAAGATTAAAACACATCATCCCAAATATGATTATACTTTCCTATCAATTTACTAATGCTAGCAGCATAGGGATTAAAAATAGTCAATGTTGATTGAGAAAGTGTAGTTCCACTTTAAATACTAAGCCTGGAAGGAGCCGTCAGCTTTCAATGTACTTTGCATTTCTTGTTTAATAGCCATTTTATTTCTGTTTGGTAACTACATGCATTTAAAACAGTGATATAAAAAAGAACGCCTCCCCCAGGTCATTACTTATTCCATCACCAGATATGACGGCTAACCTGAGAACGCTATTTGAAAGTTGCCTCTTGTCTGATGCTCCCAGTTGGACTTCCACCTGAAAGAGACATCACACTGACAAATAGCATCAGTCGTCCTTCCATACCTTTTTTCTTCTTTTTCAGATCGTAAGCGTTCTTGAATTACTGCTGCTATTTGCATACCCCGCTGGGATGACATTAAAGCATTGCATCGCCCGCTTAAGTGTATTAAACATACTTATTTCGGTTATCAGCACAAACAAGACAAGCTGCACACGTCAATTCAAAGAGCGTCTTTCTGTGCCGAGGCGCGGGTTTGGACAAAGTTTCCAACCCTCAACAAAAATTAACAGTGTACATTACTGAATTTATTTTTTAGAATTTCTTCACAGTGAAAAAGTTGGGTAAACAGCAGAAAGATGAAAATTAAAGACAAGAAACCTTAACCAGCTTTGATCCGCGCCATAGCCAAATGACGGCTACAGCGCGGATCTGATGTGCCGGGACTACGTCTATTGATGTCGTCCCGGCAACGAGCTGCCTGCGCGCCCCCTGAAGGGCACGCGCGGCCCGCTCTGTGATCCGCGAGTCTGTGAGACTCGCTGGATCACAGATCCGAGTAAGGGGTCGATCCCGACCCCTTACCACGTGATCAGCTGTCAGCCAATGACAGCTGATCATGTGGAAATAACCGAGCCGGTAATCGGCTTTTTTTCCTGCTCGCGCTGATAGCGCGAGGAGAAATTAAAAAAAGCCGATCACCGGCGGCAGTGAGAGGGACATCAATATCAATATGCCCAGGGTCCACGGTGCCCACATTTACCAAAATAAAGTGCCCACTAGCTCCACCTGTCAGTGCCCACAGTGCCATCAGTCAGTGCCCACAGTGCCATCAGTCAGTGCCCACAGTGCCATCTGTCAGTGCCCACAGTGCCATCTGTCAGTGCCAGTGCTGCACATTCAGTGTCACCTACCAGTGCTCATCAGTGTCCCCTACCAGTGCTCATCAGTGCCACCTATCAGTGCCCATCAGTGCCACCTATCAGTGCCATCCATCAGTGCCCATCGGTGCCACCCATCGGTGCCACCCATCGGTGCCACCCATCCGTGCCCATCAGTGCCATCTTTGCTGTGCCCATCAGTACCGACTTATCTGTCCCCACCAGTGCAGCCTATCAGTGCCCACCAGTGCAGCTTATCAGTGCCCACCAGTGCAGCTTATCAGTGCCCACCAGTGAAGCCTATCAGGGCCCACCAGTGCCGCCTCATCAGTGCATATCAATGAAGCAGAAAAATTACCTGTTTGCAAAATTTTATAACAAACTATTAAACATGATTTTATTTTTATTTTAAATTTTCCATCTTTTTTTATTTGTTTAGCAAAAAATAAAAACCCCAGCTGTTATTAAATACCACCAAAAGAAAGCTCTATTTGTGGGAAAAAATTTCATTTGGGTACAGTGTTGTATGACCGCGCAATTGTCACTCCAAGTGCGTCAGCGCCGAAAGCTGAAAATTGGTCTGGTCACGAGGGGGGTTTAAGTGCAAAGTAATCAGGTGGTTAAAGCAACCCTGTCCAGTTTGAGGGTTGGTTCACACCTGAATCGCACAGGAATGTGGTCTGCGTTCTTGTGTGATTCCTATGCAAATAGGGGTGGTGCGATTTTTAGCCCATTCAAATGAAGTCGCACTGAATTGCGCAAAAAAAACTAGACTGGTGCATTATACAGTATCTCACAAAAGTGAGTACACCCCTCAAATTTTTGTAAATATTTTATTATATCTTTTCATGTGACAACATTGAAGAAATGACACTTTGCTACATTGTAAAGTAGTGAGTGTACAGCTTGTATAACAGTGTAAATTTGCTGTACCCTCTAAATAACTCAACACACAGCCATTAGTGTCTAAACAGCTGGCAACAAAAGTGAGTACACTCCTAAGTGAAAATTTCTAAATTGGGCACAATTAGCCATTTTCCCTCCCCCGGGGCCATGTGACTTGTTAGTGTTACAAGGTCTCAGGTGTGAATGGGGAGCAGGTGTGTTAAATTTGGTGTTATGGTTCTCATTGTCTCATACTGGTCACTGGAAGTTCAACATGGCACCTCATGGCAAAGAACTCTCTGAGGAGCTGAAAAAAAAAGAATTTCTATAAGAAGATTTCCAAGACCATGAAACTGAGCTGCAGCATGGTGGCCAAGACCATACAGCGGTTTAACAGGACAGGTTCAACTCAGAACAGGCTTTGCCATGGTTGACCAAAGAAGTTGAGTGCACGTGCTCAGCGTCATATCCAGAGTTTGTCTTTGGGAAATAGACGTATGAGTGCTGCCAGCATTGCTGCAGAGGTTGAAGGAGTGGGGGGTCAGCCTGTCAGTGCTCAGACCATACGTTGGACACTGCAGCAAATTGGTCTGCATGGCTGTTGCCCCAGAAGGAAGCCTCTTCTAAAGATGATGCACAAGAAAGCCCGCAAACAGTTTGCTGAAGACATTCAAACTAAGGACATGGATTACTGGAACCATGTCCAGTGGTCTGATGACACCAAGATAAACTTATTTGGTTCAGATGGTGTCAAGCGTGTGTGGCAGCAACCAGGTGAGGAGTACAAAGACAAGTGTGTTTTGCCTACAGTCAAGCATAGTTGTGGGAGTGTCATGGTCTGGGGCTGCATGAGTGCTGCCGACACTGGGGAGCTACAGTTCATTGAGGGAACCATGAATGTCAACATGTACTGGGAAGTACTGAAGCAGAGCATGATCCCCGCAGGGCAGTATTCCAACATGATAACGACCTCAAACATACCTCCAAGACGTCCACTGCTTTGCTAAAGAAGCTAACTGTGTCATTCATACATACATTAGTGTAGAGTTGGGACAGCTCAGATAGTTTCAGTGTATTGTAGTGAGATCCTATCAGTAAACTTTACTTCGGTGTATAGCTAGAGTAGGGACAGTTCAGATAGCGTCAGTGTAGTTGAACACCGTCTATTTGATTGCGTTACTGCCAGTTTAACGCCATTTACTTCTCTGTGCATTACTGCCAGTTTAACACAATTTACTGCAGTGTGCGTTACTGCCAGTTCAACGCCATATAGTTTTACGTGCGTTACTGCCAGTTTAACGCTATATAATTTTGTGCGTTACTGCCAGTTTAACGCCATTTACTTCTGTGTGCGTTACTGCCAGTTTAACGCCATATTGTCTTGTGTGCATTACTGCCAGTTTAACGCCATATAGTTCTGTGTGCATTACTGTCAGTTTAATGCCATATAGTTTTGTGTGTTACTGCCAGTTTAACGTCATTTACTTCTGTGTGCGTTACTGCCAGTTTAATGCCATATAGTTTTGTGTGTTACTGCCAGTTTAACGTCATTTACTTCTGTGTGCGTTACTGCCAGTTTAACGCCATTTATTTCTGTGTGCGTTACTGCCAGTTTAACGCCATATAGTTTTGCGTGTGTTACTGCCAGTTTCCGGTCCTCATCCCTATGCTCGGCTCAAACCCAAAAGTCACTTCAGTGTTCCATCTGGATGTAGGCGAAATACTGAAGGAATACCTGCAAGTTACTTCCTCCTAGACGCTCTGACTACCTGTTTATCCTACACTCATTGAACTTTGGTGTAAAAATACTGTCGGTTGATGGGCCAAATCAAATTTTTCTTTTTGTCAGCATACCCACCTGTGTGGTCAGGCTAGTTATTTCTCACACATAGACTGCCATGGAGTCTGTCAGGAAAACTGAAAATTTATTATCAAATACATACCATAATTTTCCTTTCCTGATGGACTCCATGGCAGTCGGAGTTCCCACCCATAGGTCAAGAGTCGGCTAGTTATGGAACGCAGTCCCTATCGGTGAGCTCAAACTTATGGGAATGGAGTCCTATAGCAATGGAAAGGAGGCAGGGTTAACCCACACGTAGACTGCCATGGAGTCCATCAGGAAAGGAAAATTACGGTAAGTATTAGATAATAAATTTTCAGTTTTTCTGCTTGCACATGATTGGATGATGGAAGTCAGCACAACTTCACCTCATTCACTAAGCTCTGGGGATAATTCCTTTCCAAAGTGCAACTTCCATTGCAAAGTGAACAGTCTATTTGCCTTTAGTGAAACAACCAATGTGTCAACACTATATGAATAACATAGTTAAGACGGTGGAAGTCATGGATACGCTAGCGTCTGATGCCTGGTGGCATAATAAATGAAGCTTGTCTCTTCAGGCCAAGTAAAAGGATCTGGATAATACGGTTTGCAGCATTCTATAGATCTTTTGAAGAGGGGAACACACAGCAAAGAAAAGACTGCCTATCTGTGCCTGACCCCCCGGCTGCTCACATAGGGAGATGCTCTATCTGGAGCTGGGAGCTGCGCTTTCATGTTTCACCCACTCGCTTTGTAAATCACTTTTTCACTTCTTATTCATCTTTCAAAAGCAAGGCCAAGGCCTGCACCGAACCCCTCCAGAGGCGGCAGATCTCTCCGATATCAACTCGTCGTCCTCTGGGGGAGTTTAATCTTCAACTGGGAGTTTAGATTTTCATTTCCTGTCCCTGTGTGCACTGGAAAAAATAATCAGTTAATCAGGCTTTTTGTACAATGATACACCAAAGATGGTTACATTCATCAGCCCCGGCTTATCGCATATGGGGGCCGGTGCATCTGTTTCTGGAGATATGTGCGTCGGTTGAACAATTAAAAAAGGGTGAAAAAGGACATTCGCTGTGGGGGCAGCTGGCCCGGAACACCTGCAGATCTTCTAGTAATGGCACTTGTGTACTGGAGGCTCTAGAAGGGGTTTTTCTGTGCATTTGCTGTGGGACAGGTTTGCCATATTGATCTCATGCAGCAGTGTTATAAAATGTGTCCTATTGGTGCAATGGGAAGCATTCATATTGTAAAGCGCTGCGTAAACTGTTGGCGCTATATAAATCCTGTATAATAATAATAATTCAGTGCGGACTTGTTAATGTAGCTTATGCTGATTTACTAAAACTGGAGAGTGCAAAATCTGGTGCAGCCATGGTAGCCAATCAGCTTCTAACTTCAGCCTCGGTTCACATGCATTACATTACCAAAAGTATTGGGACACCTGCCTTTACACACACACATGAACTAATGGCATCCCAGACTTAGTCCGTAGAGTTCAATATTGAGTTGGCCCACCCTTTGCAGCTATAACAGCTTCAACTCTTCTGGGAAGGCTGTCCACAAGGTTTAGGAGTGTGTCTATGAGAATGTTTGACCATTCTTCCAGAAGTGCATTTGTGAGGTCAGGCGCTGATGTTGGACGAGAAGGCCTGGCTTGCGATCTCAGCTCTAATTTATCCCAAAGGTGTTCTATCGAGTTCTATCTGTGCAGGCCAGTCAAGTTCCTCCATCCCAAACTCACTCATCCATGTCTTTATGGACCTTGCTTTTGTTGACTGGTCGAAATCATTTGGTGGAGGGGGGATTATGGTGTGGGGTTGTTTTTCATGGGTTGGGCTTGGCTCCTTAGTTCAAGTGAAGGGAACTCTAAAGCCCCATACACACGGTCGGACAATCCGCGGACCAGGTCGGTCGGATTTTGTCCGTCGTACTTTGTCCGATGTTGGTGTTGCGTACACACGGTCGGACTACGTTGTTGGAATATCCGGTCTGCAAGAACGTCGTGACGTAAGTCGTCGTCCACGAGATTACAAAAGGGAAGTTCAGCACCACGTCAGGCACCCGTTGGGCTCCTTCTGCTGATCCCGTGTTTATCGAGAGTTAGTGGAAGTTTGGTGACTTAAGATTCGCGCTTCTCAGTTTTCTGACTCAGATCGTTACTGCTCTTCAGTTTGTGCTTGTCGTGCGTATCTGTTTATTAGTGCGTGTAGTCAGTTCGCATTTGTTGGTCATTGCGGCCTATATCTTGATATAGGACGCTTTGATTTGCACTGCTTATTGTCTGCTCGTTGCTGGTATTCATTTCGTTCTTTCAGGCCTTGCTGTTTATCGGTGCTTTCTGTTTGTCCGTTCTGACCAGCCGACCTTTTGTGACCTTGTGAGCGATGTTTCCCGTGCGTACTCGTCGCCGAGTTCGTGCTGTACGCGGAATTGGTGTCGGGCTTTTAGCTTTGACCCAAGACCCGTCCATGAACAGAGTGACGAGGAGTATGTGGACCAAGAATTGGTTGCTTCAGCGTGACCAATTCTCGCACATGCCTTTGCTTCGTGAGATCCGGGAGAATAATCCTGATGATTTCAGGAACTTTCTCCGGATGACGGACCCCGATTTTCACCGTCTTTTGGCTTTGCTGACCCCCTTTATCAGCCGGCAGGATACCTGCATGAGACAAGCCATTACTCCGGAGCAGAGGCTTGTTGCCACGTTGAGGTACTTGGCGACAGGGAGAAGTCTTCAGGATTTGAAGTTCTCTTCAGGTATCTCTCCCCAGGCCCTGGGAATCATTATTCCAGAGACCTGTTCTGCCATCATCCAGGTCCTGCAGGAGGACTATATTAAGGTAACATTTATACTTTACTATTCCATTCTATGTATGCTCTGTTTGCTAATGTCTTCTATTTTTGACCTCCTTCCCTAATTACCATGATTGCAATATGTTCTAATATGCTGTGCCCCTTTTCTCCTTCATGCATTTTTCCCTTCACTTACCTTACCAGCATGCTCTTCTGCCCCAATAGACACCTATGGCCTAGTCACTTAAGCAATGTATTTTGTCTGCTGCATAGTATTGTTTGCCCCCAAACACCCCCTAAAATATGCACAAATGTTTGCTGTGTGGTTTACTTCATGTAGAGCCCCTTTAGAATTTTTTTTTTTTGGTTGGGGGGGGGGGCAAACTCATTAGGAACCCCCTCCCCCAACTGCTCTGTCAGATGGTACCAATCCTTTATCTGCTGGCTTTTCCAAGGTCCATACACACATATACCTACCTCTTTATAGTGGGCATCTTTAGGGATGAATTCAGCAAAGCATGTAGTGCAAGGGGCTGCCTCCATACATTCCATTTCCTAATTTTTTGTCTTCTTTCCCTCCTATTAGCTTGCTTGGTAAGTTCAGAATGTCACAATGTGCCTGCCTTTTTTTTGGGGGGGGGGGGGGGGGGGGGGGTTGAAATGTTATTTTATCTTTCCTGGGGGCTGCCAATAGTGTTAAGTACAGAGGGTCTGGCCAAACTAGCACACATTATTGAGCCATTTGCCAATCAATGAAGTGCAGAGGGTTACCTGTCCCCCCCCCCCCCCACCCCCCCCCCCCCCCCCCCCCAAAACCCTAGTTATTGCCAATGGCCCATCAGAAGTGGGGGGATTGATGGGGGGTGAGTCATCTGTGAAGGGGAGCCTCTACTTTTCTGTGCAAATACTTTCCAGCCTCCAATTTTATACAATGCTCTTGTTCCAAGATGTTGATTGTCTAATCTGCTTGCAATGTTTAAGTGCAAAGTGACTAATTTATTTTTCTTGTTTCACTCCACAGTTCCCTTCCACGCCACAGGAATGGCAGACTGTGGCCTCCCACTTTGCCAGCCGTTGGGACTTTCCTAACTGCGGAGGGGCAATTGATGGGAAACACGTCCGCATCGTCCCACCGCCCAACTCGGGGTCCTACTATTATAATCATAAAGGGTTTAATAGTGTAGTGATGTTGGCGGTGGTGTCGGCAACATACGAGTTTATGTATGTGGACGTGGGGATGAACGGCCGGATCTCGGATGGTGGTGCCATTACGCACACAGAGTTCTACTGGCGTCTCCAAAGTGGCAGTCTGTGCTTGCCACCTCCAGAGGAGAATGCCGAAGGACTCCCCTTCGTCTTTGTCGCAGATGAAGCGTTTGCGTTGACTCCCCATGTGATGAGGCCGTTCCCGATGAGGACCCTCACCCCGGACCAGAGGGTCTTCAACTACAGGCTGTCCAGAGCCAGAAGAGTGGTGGAGAACACTTTTGGCATCCTGGCCAGCCGCTTCCGCCTGTTCCTGACGGCATTTCACTTGGCGGAATACAAACTGAACCACATAGTTCTTGCCTGTTGCATATTGCACAACTTCCTCAAAAGACATAACAGGAACTATGTGGTGCCCATTGGCCCAGATGTGGAGGGCCCTCCAAATGCGGACCTCACAGCCCTTCAAGTGGCACGTCCAGGCTTGCCCCCTCTAAATGCCTGCGTGGTCCGCGAGCAATATATGGAGTACTTTGTGGGTAGGGGGGCCATTGCTCTGCCTGACGATGTGTGAGAGGCATTTTTTAATAAATCTGATATTTTAACCAACCTCTGATTTCTTGTCATTTCAGTCTTCTTTTTAGCTTATTTTACTTTGACATTTTTTCCCTTTGCCTTCGACAGTGGGAATGCACTTTCTGGGCAAAAGGAGGTAACAGTCTCTTCTTCCCAAAAAGATTATTCACATGTTGTGTGTTTGCTACCTAATCTTTGGTCTAGAGAAGGTTTGTCCTGCATAACTGACAGCCAAAATACTCCTTTTCATCACCAGGTCTGACATGTGTGTATTCTGAAAAATGCTGTGCTCCGTGTTTTCGTACAAAGCACTGTGGGTGTCATTTACATAAGTCAAATCCGCTATGCTCTACAAGTGCATTGAAAAAGTTCCCAGGACGTGTGGACGTAGTAACGCACGGGGGGAGGGGCCTGATGCAGCGGGCGGCCTGAGACAACGCTGACCGCGAGGAGGGCAGACGCCGGCGCTCCATGGAAGGTATGCGCCGTGCACCTCCGAGCAACAGCACCACGCTCGGGAGACGCATAACAGAAAGCCGGGCCAGCTGACCGACACTGGAGCGACCAACACCGGGATAACCCCTCTCTCCCTTACGGCAAGCTCTCCTCTCTGCCGACCCTGACCTCCGACGCTCTCCTACCCTGCCGAAGGCTTCGTTCGGATGCACGATGGGGTTCCCCCCAGGACCGTGAGTAAAATCTGAATATCAAACCCCTTTAGTGGGGGGAAGGTTCCTTGACCCGGTGGCGAGAGGTAAGCAGGATCTCCTTGCATTTTCTCAGCTTGTCTCCCCCTAAAGGAGGAATTTGCCTAGGGAATCTCTATGTTTACAATTGGACTAGCAGTCTAAAGGGGTCGTTGCATGCATCATATATTGGATTCACAAGGAAAGATTGTTATTTCAGCAGCTGCCAGCACATGTTCTTTTACTTTTTCCCTGAAGTAGGGGGTCTGCTGTCTCTTACATTATATACACCTGCACGAGGGTCCCCCACCTGGGTCGATTAAGGATCTCCCTCTTAGTACGCATGGAACGGGATAACGGTCTCTAAGAGGATCAACTGTACCCCAAACTGACAAGAAGAGTGGCTTTGGTAGAGCACTGAGTTCATTTTTTGCAATCCATATACAGTACACTGCACTCACCCTGTGTAAACTTATCAGAGCAAGGTGACCTAGGACCCCAGCCCGTAACAGTGTAGATTCCATCGGTCTCACCACAAGGGGAGAAACTTACCCCCTCAAAAAGAAGAGGATAGGAAAAAGACAGGGAATTTAAAAACGGCGGGGACAATTACTGCCTATAATCCGTGGTGACTTTTGAGCTGTTTGATTTGCTTCCCTTGCCCGATCCTATCCTTTCCTTCAAGGCCCTGGCGTGTGTAAAACAGCCCTAGTATATTATACTAACCCGGCACCTTACTACCCACAACTACATAAACCCCCCTGAGGGACATATCCCAGAAAATTCTCATAAGCCCCGGTCAGCTCATATAGCTTCTTTACTTCCAGGGGGCTCAGTGCCGGGGATTGGCCGTGGGGCGCTGTGAGGGAGGAGGGGGAGGCCCCCTGTCTCTTGTGTTTCTGTTTAGGGGCACGCATTATTCACCCTTGGGGCACTGGATGGGTCGCACCTTCTGGACAAAGGTAGTCTCGGACAGTTTAACAGGGGAGTGCTCGGCTCCCACAGCTTGAAACCCACAGGGGCCGTAAGGCAAACCCCCGGACGAAGACGCATCGGCTACAAAGGTAACTACAAAACATCTGGGATAGACCCCCGCTCACGGGAGTGAGAAGAAGAGGAATAGGAGCTGGGTCAGGCGGAGGCAGGGGGGAAGTTGGAGAGTAACCTAAAACAACTTGAGGAAGTACCCCTCCCTGCAAACTGGGGAGGAGAATTAGAAAACTCCCCAAAGGAAATATGAGTAAACCATCTAAAAAAGCCCCCCCCAAAACCCCTAAACCAGCGGCTAGTGACATAAAACAATATATGAGATCTGGATCTAGCCCACAACCGCATAACCCGGACCACCAACCAAAAGCTATGACGGATAAAAAGAAAGTCAAAGATAAAAAAGCGGATGTGACACTCCATCAGACCCTATCAGAACAGGCGGTGGAAAGTGTGACGAACGAAAGTGGGCCCTCTGAACAGGAGGCGGGGGGACAGTGCCCTACAAAGAATGATATGGAGGAAATGCTCCAGAAGATGGAAAATTCCATCAAAGGGGAATTCCTTCTTCTTAGAGAAGACTGGGGCCACTTGCTAGGAAGGGTTGAAACTGTTGAGAATAGGGTGGAGTCCCAGGAACACGAAACTCTTGAGTTGAAGGAGCAAATAAGAGTACTTCATCTGAATCAACGGGACACCCAATATAAGTTGGAAGATATCGAAAACAGAAACAGGAGACAGAACATCAGAGTGAAAATGGTCCCCGAGAAGGAAGGAGAGGATTTAAGGGACACTGTATTTTCAATATTCAACCCCCTGATAGGAAGAGGACGGGAAGATTTTCCCAAAATTGAGAGAGTCCACCGACTTGGCAGAAGGCAGATAGCAGGTTCAGGCAGACCCAGAGACATTATCGTTAGGTTTCGCCATTATGAGGACAAGGCTGAAATCTGGGCAAAATTATACCGAAGCCCCCCCCTGAAATATGATGACATCGAGGTCCAAATTTACTCAGACCTATCCCCTCAGACATTAGAATGACGCAGGCAGCAGAGACCCCTATTAGAAGCATTGCGATCGGCGAATATAAAATATACCTGGGGGTTCCCTGCATGCCTGATCGGGAATAAGGATGGGCGCTCAGCCAGATTGCGCTTTCCGGAGGAGCTGTCAGAGTTCTGTAGTAAAATGGGCATCCAGGTCCCGGACTTGCCAGGATGGGCAGATAGGGGAGAGAATGGTTAAATCCCCTTTCAGGGAGACCGGGAAGGAGTGGGGGGGGGGCCCGCGGGAGGCGGGAGCTGTGAGGGGGTTTTTTGTTTTTTTTTTTCTCCTTCGTTTTTTCTCGGTGTTGGTCGAGCGAGTGTCTGGGTAGCTGTGAACCGCAGGATTATCGCTCGCTGCTCCCCGATTATAAAATACTATTGGGAGAATGGCTGGATTTTCCAGTCACTCAGTGTCCCACCCCACCTGGATGGTAGGAGAGACGTGGGAGGCCAGACATCTGAATGGCCCTCAACGACTCCGAGACCCTAGAGAGGGTTAGGGAGGGATGGGAGGGGAAGGGAGGGGAGGGGGGGGGGGGGGGGGGGTGGGGGGGGGTGGGGGGGGGGGAGGGGGGTAGATGGGGGAGGAGGGAGGGTGGGTTATCTCCCGCATCACTCCGACGCTGCTTGCCCACAGACATAAAGAGCTTCGCCATAGAGACAGGATGACATTGATTAAATTGGTATCCTATAACGTAAAGGAACTCAACCTCCGGGATAAAAGACAAAAGATCCTAGAGGAGTTGAGGGGTTACGGGGCAGGCGTGGTCTTTCTCCAGGAGACACACCTGTCCCGTACGTCCAATATTCAATTAGCTTCAAGTCATTACCCATCCTGGTACTATGGCGATGCTATTATCAACAGGGCAAGGGGGGTGGCCATTGGATTTTCAAGGGACACACACTTTCAAGTTGAGAGTAGGGTGGAGGACCCAGAAGGCAGATTCTTGTTTCTGAGAGGCTCGCTTGGTGGCAATAAATACACTTTTGCAAATATTTACGCCCCAAATATAAAACCGATTAAATTCTTGAAAGAGATTCTGTCCAAATTAAGAGACTTTAGACAGGGATATGTCATATTGATGGGGGACCTGAACTTCTGTATGGACTTGGAACTCGACTGTACGTCCCATGCTCGTGGGTCAAATAAGGAACAACTTAAAACGATTAAGCAGAACTTAAGGTCAAACCAGCTGGTCGATGTTTGGAGGATACAACATCCCAATGATAGGGATTTCACCTTTTATTCCCACGTACATGGGACGTACTCCCGATTGGATCATATTTTAATCGATCACGCCCTCCTTGAAAGAGTTAAGGATACGAAGGTAGAGATTGTCTCTTTATCGGATCATGCCCCAGTCTCAATGGTTCTGGAATGCCCGGAACTACAGGCTCCTTCACCCAGCTGGAGATTGAATGAGGAACTGCTCCACGATGAAGAAGTAGTAGAGCAAATTAAAAACGAAATAAAGAACTTTTTTGAAATTAATGACAATGGGGAGGTTCTGGGATCAACCCTATGGGACGCCCACAAATCCTATATAAGAGGGATCTTAATTACAAAGGGAGCCTGGAAGAAAAAAGAAGGTAGGATAAAAAAAAATGCCCTAGTAGAAGAAATAAAAATTGCAGAGCAGACCCATAAATCAACCACTGAGCCAAACAGGGATCTCTATTCAAAAATTATTTCCCTTAGAGAGGACTTGAAAGACCTGATGGAACAACAATTAAAACAAACATCCGATATAGTGGCTAAAGAGAGGTACATTTGGAGTAACAAATCTGGAAAATACTTAGCCAGAACTCTCCGGAATAAAAAGACTCGTAACTATATTGAAAAAATAAGAAACAAAAACGGTGACATTAAGTACCTCTCTAGGGACATTGCCGAATCCTTTAGAGCTTATTTTGAAGACGTCTACTCGGTGGAACCGCAGGGGAACAGAATAGATAGGGCCCAGAACGGGGAAAGATTCCTTAACGGAGCAGGTCTCCCTAAACTTTCGAGGGAGGTAAGTGAGGGGCTAGACAGCCCCTTCACGGAAGACGAAATTAAAAGGGCATTGATGGGATCTCCGAAGGGTAAAAGCCCGGGCCCGGACGGGTTTACAAATGTGTATTATAAAACTTTTCAGGAGATATTAATCCCCAGAATGCGTGCATACTTCAATGGACTGGGTTCGAATTTCGGAATGTCGACCGAGTCATTAACTGCGGACATAACCATGATCCTAAAGGAGGGGAAGGATGGATCAGTGTGCTCGAGTTATAGGCCAATCTCGCTCCTGAACGCCGACACTAAATTATATGCGAAGGTCTTGGCGGAGAGGATCAGGGGCCACTTGGGCACACTGGTCCATCCCGACCAGGTGGGGTTTGTCCCTGGCAGAGAGGGTCGGGATAACGGAGTCCGAGCGCTGTTGGTAATCCACAAAATCAGGAAAGCAGGGTCCCCAGGTCTACTCCTGTCGATAGACGCCGAGAAAGCGTTCGACAGGGTAGACTGGGGACTCATGTTTCAAACCTTAATCCACATGGGTTTCGGTCCCAAGATCATTCAAAAAATAGGGGTGCTGTACGCCCACCCAACAGCCAGGATAAAAATAAACGGACTGACCTCCTTGCCGTTTCTCATGGAAAACGGTACTAGGCAGGGATGCCCGCTGTCCCCCCTCCTATTTATATTGACCCTGGAACCTCTTCTGTCTACAATAAGGGGACATCCGGGCATTAATGGGGTACGAGCAGATGACGAGGAACATAAACTGGCGGCATTCGCAGATGATATTCTGTTCTTCCTGGGAAACCCAAAGACATCATTACCACTCCTGATGAAAACTCTGAAGCAATATGGGGAGATCTCTAATTTTAAAATCAATACCTCAAAGACATTTGTCATGAATGTTAACGTACCCAGTTCGGATCAGCAGAGCCTGCAGGGGAGATTTGAGTTTCCCTGGAAGAAACAAATCAATTATCTGGGAATAACTTTGTCTAGGTCCTCGAAGGTAATGTTTAATACCAACTACCTCCCCCTGTTAGATGACATTGCTAAAAAATGTAAAGAGTTTAATAATAGACCCCTCTCGTGGTTGGGGAGGATTAACTCAGTAAAAATGATGATCTTACCCCTAATCACCTATAAATTTCAGATGCTCCCAATCCCTTTATCGGCGAATTACCTAAGAAAGTTAAAGTCCTTAATTATGAATTTTATCTGGAGACACAGGAAGCACCGTATCGCACTTCGTACCTTAAAACAAGAAAAAAAAAAGGGTGGCTTAGCGGTCCCCGATATAGAAAACTACTACCATGCAGCGGTTCTTTCTAGAATCCCTGAGTGGGGATTGGTTCACAGTGACAAAAGATGGGTAAAATTAGAAAAATCACTAAGTAACTTGCAATTGGGTAGCCTTATATGGAACCCATCACACCACAGGTCCTTGGGTGAGAACACGCATGCCATAACCACTAACACATTACGAATTTGGGATAGGGTCTATAAGCACTTAAACGGAGAGTTTAATTCACCACTAATAGCACTTAAAAATAACGAATATTTTCAGCCAGGGAGGGTAAAAGTAGGAGGGGGATGGGTTAAAAAAGAGGGCACATGCTTGAAAGATATAATGCAGAAAGGTAAGATACTTTCACTCACTGAATTACGCAATAAAGGAGACTTGTTCAAGATGGATGAGTGGCGATACCTGCAACTAGGCCACTTCGTAAGCAGCCTCCCCCAACCGATTAGGCCAGGGGACGATCTGACCCGATTGGAGCGGGTTTTTACGGCTGCTAAGGGAAAAAAAACGATCTCCAAAATATATAAACTATTAATAGATGGGAATGATTTGGGGATACCGCCATTCATCCAAAATTGGGAGAGGGAATTGGGCACAAAAGTAGATGCACTCACGATAGGTAAAATATTGAAATTAACCCACAGGTCCGCAATAGACACCAGGTCAGTCGAACTGAACTATAAAGTTGTGTCACGGTGGTACATTACCCCCGCTAAGTTAAGCAAGTTTCTAATGGGGGCCCCGGATGTCTGTTGGAGAGGCTGTACCGATAAAGGGACCATGGCCCACCTCTGGTGGGAATGTAGAAAAATTAAGACCTATTGGTCTAAAATATTAAGGTACGTGAAGGAAATTACAGGAAATGAACTTGACAACGATCCATGGGTTATTCTGATGCATGGAACCAGTGAGGTGATAAAACAATACGAGAGGACACTGGTTCCCCATCTTCTTAATGCCGCCAAGCGAACGATAGCCAGGAATTGGGGCAACTTTGAAAGCCCATTAATATGGGAATGGATTGATAGGGTGGAAGACATACGCCAGATGG
This sequence comes from Lithobates sylvaticus, assembly GCA_028564925.1. Lineage (NCBI taxonomy): Eukaryota > Metazoa > Chordata > Amphibia > Anura > Ranidae > Lithobates > Lithobates sylvaticus. The sequence continues at coordinate 86,774,133 of CM053038.1, read as the reverse complement.
AGTCCTTAAGAATTAGAGCTGAGGAAAGGAAGGGGGACATGGAAAAAAAAAATGGGAAGGCTGGCTTAAGTTCAAAAAAACCTGGAGCTTTGCCGAAGCAGTTAGGATCCAGTTCTAGCTCCCGAGGAGTTGTTTATGTCTATACAACTAGACGCAATTTGACGCGGCGTCGGGGTGATGCGGAGGAAGGGAGGGTGGGGAGGGAGGGGAGAAAATGAACACAAGGAACGAGCAGAGGGAAGGGTAGCTTTTCGGTTTCTTCTTGAGTATGTTATGGTGTTTTCTTTTTTTTTTTTTTTTTTTATAAGCTAAAGCAAGTAATGCCACAATGATGTGATGACCGATTGGGACAGAGATGAACGGTATAAGTTGATTCAGGTCCTATGTGAAAGTTTGAGCTGATGTGGAAAAAAAAAACAAAAAAATAAAAAATCAAAAAAACATCATTGATGTTTTGCTTTATGTAATCTAGATCTCTATTGCAGACCATTATCTCTCCGATGAGTACGTGGGCACTCTCTGTGGTAAAGTGCGATTTTTCTTCCACAACATCCACGTCACCTAAAAACCACAAACAAACAAAAATGGGGTGTTGGAAATGAGGCAGCCATACATGGATTAGCTTACCAGTAGCTGTGTTCTCCAACACCCTGTTGTGGTGACAATTTCTCCAAGTTCGATGATCTCTCCTTCCTCCTCCTCCTCCTCTGCTTCTGCTCTTTCCCCTTTTTTGGGAGGTGTTGGTTTGGGGGTTTCCTCAGACGGCCCAAGTTTTCGCTCCCCTATGAGAATGTACAAAAGGAAGATTTAGCAACACAATCTATTGAGGGCAGAAATAGGAAATGACAAACATTGGTTGAAAGTGACGGACACTATTTTAGTTTGGCCAGTTACAAATGCCAACTACATGAATGTAGTCACTTTGTAAAGGTGCTAAACTGACTAGCTTTTTGGTAGAAGTTTGTGTGATGGAGACCCCCCTCTAGTATCCACTGGAGCACATGTGTGGAAAAGCCTAATAAAAAGGGGGTTTGGGTGTCCCAGCACTAGTGCTCTAGAGTCCAGATGGGTAAACAGCTACTGGGTGACCTCTCCTTTACATTGAATAAATTGGCTTTACATTCTTGATGACATTTCTAGTGAGAACAAACTTCCTTTCCCCCAAAAAAAACACCAAACATCGTATTATAAGTGGCCGAACGATCGAGGTTGCGTACGATCGAATGGACACACACACACGACCATGACAGTGGCAGAAAGATCGAGGCTGAGTACGATCGAATGCACAGACGAACCTGAAAGTGGCCATTTTGGAATGTACAACTTTGTAAAAATCAAACCACAATGGAGCAGTATGCAAGCAAGAAATCAAACACAAAACACAACTACTTATTTTTTTGAAGAATTCGCTTGATCTTTCTGTACTGATCGGCCTCCCTCAGTTTCAGGTCTGACCAGCGTTTCCTGAGTTGCTCCTTGGATCGTTGTACCCCAAACTGATTGTACAGCCTCCTCACAACTTTAGACATGATCTTGGCCTTGCGGACATTGGGGTTGAGGTAAGGCCCATACTTCCCATCATAGTCGCTCCTCTTTAATATGTCCACCATCTCCAACATTTCTCCAAATGACATATTGGAGGCCTTGAATTTCAGGCTCCGGGATCGGGACGTTTCTGCCTCCGGACTTTCCTCGTCCTCCTCCTCGTTGGTGGGATATTTGGGGCGTACCTGCTGTGTCCACGCCATGTGCTCTCCCCACTGCGCCGTAAAGAGAAGGGGTGGGGAATAGACGAGAAAGATCGTCAGGGGCGGGCGGAGTTTGACGCATGCGCACTGTATATAAAACGTCACACGCCTGTGTCGTAGCCACGATCTGGGAGACGAGGGGAGAGAAAACTCACACGAGACGATCGCTACAAACGAAGGTACAATTTGACGTTGGTACATAACTAGCCTAGACTGATTTGAACTTGAGGCTTCTTTATGGAGAAGATTAGGAGAGTTTAGCCTGACATAATTGAGAGGGTTTTGTGTGGTGTTGTGTCTTGCAGAGATTATGCAGGGATTCAACGACATGAGTTTTCTCCCCCTCTTCATTGCCAAATTCAGGGAATTTCACGTTTTATGGCAGGGTAAACACCCACATTACACCAACAAACGAAAGAGGCACGCAGCCCTGGAGGAACTTGTGGAATTTGTCAAGCCAAGGTTCCCCACGGCAACTGTTGATGATCTAAGAAAGAAAATTGGCAGCCTGAGGAGTGCGTATATCAGGGAGCGGAAGAAGGTCGTGAAGTCTGAGGAAACTGCAACTTCAGCAGATGAGGTCTATGTGCCCAAGCTCTGGTACTATCAGAGTCTCCATTTTCTGAAAGACCAGACTGATGTCACGGAGCCAACCTCGACTCCTCCTTCCACGCTTCCTTGCGCACAGCCCACCCCTGTTGAGGCTTCCGAGGAGCAACCTGGGCCTTCCAGTATGGAAGAGGTGGAGGAGCCCAGCTTGTTCCAGGTATAGTAGTTTTGTTACCATTTATGGGAATAATGAATGATGTTCACTTAATTCAGGATCCCCAATTGCTTAGTTCCTAACGTGTTTGACATATCAACTGACAGTAGTGTTGGAGACATTTGGGGCCAGAATCTAAACTGCTGGGCTGAGAATTGTATGGTTTTATATTTGTAAACATTTTGCAACAGTCACTAGATGAGAATTGTGTGTGTTTGATGAACAAATAACTGAAACTATGTCCCTTTTTCATACACAGGAAGACCTCAGCCAGGAGGTGGCTGTGGAAGGTGGCAGTCAGGAGGAGGCAGGGGTTAGTGGCAGCCACCAGCTGGGTAGTGGCAGCCAAGAGGGGGCTAGGCCGCGGAGCCTGACTGACACCCAAACCCTCCCCTCCGCCTTCCGTACAAAAGGGCGAGAAGGGGGGGTTATGCGGCACAGTCAGCGCTCCGCATGATCAGAGAGGCTTCAGACTCCCTACATGCCACACCCGCCGACGAGGAGACCTTTGGCTCGGTGGTTGTCACAAAAATGATGGGTATGGAGGTGAGGCAACGCAACATGTGTGAGGGGCTCATCCTCCATGTCCTAAATAAGGGTAGGGCTGGGGAGATGACCCCAGTCACACATGTTTGCCATAGCTACCATAGCCATAGCTCCGCCTCCTCCTCCTCCTCCTTCTGCCACCCCACCAGCACGACAGCCACAGCGTGCAAGGAAGCGTGGAAGGAAGACCTGAGAGTGACGACCTGGAATCAGTCTGGTCTGAGAGAAGATGGAGCCTCTTGTAGTACCAGAGCCTGGGGACCTAGATGGCATCTGCTGCAGTTCCGGATACTTTGGACTTCACGACCAGATTGCACTCCCCTTAATATACGTACTCCTCAGGCCCCCAATTTTCTACGCTTGAACAATGATGGTTGCCGTGGGGGGCCAAGACTTTGCAAATTCCCCAAGTTGCACCATGGCTGCGTTCCTCTTTGGTTTGTTGGTGTGACCTAAATAAAGGTTTTTTTGATTTGAAATAATCATTGACTATTGTGTTTTACTTTGCTACAATGACAGTTTTTCTTTGAGTAGGCAGGTACATTTCACTAATCCTAAAGTAGAATTAACAAGGGGCACCAACAACAAACAACCTCCTAGTAAATTTAAGCAAGAAATACAAATGTTAATAATGTGTTTTTGGTAATTTGAGACACACAACCCCCCTGCAAAAAAAAAAAAAAAAAACATTCAAATATGTATTCCGCAAAAAAAAAAAAAACAAAAAAGACAAATCATGGTAAAAAAATAACAAAGATTCTTTTCCGTTCAGAGTCAAAATAAACATGTAGTGTATAAATGCTGCAAAGTAATAAAGAAGTAAGTTTGTGAGAAGTGCGGGTGAATAGGAGCAGCTAAAACATGTCATTCTTGTTGCATTGTAAAGAAAAAGAGAATGCGCTGCATTAAAGACATTTTAACATTGCAGCGTGACGAATGTGCTGTGTCGATTAGGAAAGGTAGTTTTACCTGACCGAGCGCTTCCGTCACAGAATTTCTTCTGAGCATGCGTAGCACTTTGTCCGTCGGACAAGCGTACACACGCTCGGATTTGGTGTGATCGGACCGTGTTGACGGCAAAGATTTCCAGCAGGAGATAAGACTTTGTCCGTCGGACAAACCGACGAACACTGTCCGATGGTGCATACACACGGTCTGATTTTTCAACAACCTTGTCCGATCGGACAGAATCCATGAAAAAGTCCGACCGTGTGTATGGGGCTTTAAGGCGTCAGCCTACCAAGACATTTTAGACAATATCATGCTCCCAACTTTGTGGGAACAGTTTGGGGACGGCCCCTTCCTGTTCCAACATGACTGCACACCAGTGCACAATGTAAGGTCCAGAAAGACAGGGATTGCTCTTATTGAATATTTATTTATTTCAGGTATTTACAGTGCATCCAGAAGGTATTCACAGCGCTTCACTTTTTCCACATTTTGCTATGTTACAGCCTTATTCCAAAATGGATTAAATTTATTATTTTCCTCAAAATTCTACATACAATACCCCATAATGACAACCTGAAAGACATTTGTTTGAAATCTTTTCAAATTTATTTAAAAAAACAAAAAAACTATAAAAAATAAAAAATCACATGTACATAAGTACATCCCGAACCAAGATCCCTTGGACACCACCCACCATCTTTGGACAGACCATCGCCCCAAGGACCAAGGTCAGGAGTCTCGGAGTCATTTTTGACTCTGAAATGTCAATGGATGCACAAATAGGAGCAGTGGTCAGTGGTTCTCACCATCTGCTCCGCCTGCTACGCAGACTCATCCCCTTCATTCCAAAGGAGGACAAAGCAGCGGTAGTTGGAACGATCATTAATTCACGACTTGACTACGCAAACTCCCTTTACATAGGTTTACCCCAATATCAACTTGCACGCTTACAACTTATCCAAAACACGGCGGCAAGACTGATAACAGGAAAAAAAACCTGGGAATCCATCGCCCCTTCCCTGAGGAACCTACACTGGCTAACCGTAAAGAATCGGGTCACATTCAAGACCCTCTGCCCCACCCACAAATTCACCCATGGAGACGCCCCCAATACCTTCTCGAGAAAATAAAACACTACACACCCAATCGCAGTCTCCGATCGTCTAACCAAAACCTCCTCCTCATTCCCAAATCCCGCTACAAATCTAAGGGGGAATGGAGATTCGCTGTACAAGGACCACGGCTATGGAACGCTCTACCGAACGATATCCGCATGGAAGAAAACCATCAGGCCTTCAGGAAAAAAATCAAGACCCACCTCTTCTAAGAAGCTTGACAACAAAGCACGAATACAGCGCCTTGAGGCGATTCAGTTCGCATTGTATCGCTATTAGAGTTGCCACCTCATCCCTTTAAACCCGAACACCTTTGAATTACACAGGTTCTGAGGCTAATTAAATGCAGATAAGGCACCAAGTGAGTGTAATTACCACCTTAATCAGCAACAGAACCTGTGTAATTAATAAGTGTTCGGGTTTAAAGGGATGAGGTGGCAACTATAATCGCTATACAAATTATTCATTCATCCATTCATAAGTATTCACAGCCTTTACCGTGACACTTTAAATTTAGCTCAGGTGCATCCTGTTTCTATGTTTCTACAACTTGATTGGAGTCCACCTTTGGTAAATTCAGGTGATTTGACAAGATTTGGAAAGGCACACAACTGTCTATATAAGGTCCCACAGTTAAAAGTGAATGTCAGAGCACAAACCAAGCCATGAAGTCCAAGCAATTGTCTGTAGACCTCCGAGACAGGATTGTATCGAGGCACAGATCTGGGGAAGGATACAGAAACATTTCTGCAGCATTTAAAGAGTAAACCCTTTAAAGTAAAGACTTTTATTTTATTTATTTTTTTAATATAATGATCCAACAATGTATTTGTAAGCCTAAAGCCTCATACACACGATCGGACCGTGGACCAACTTTCCTGTGGATTTTTGTCCAAAGGGCGTTGGCCCCAAGTTGGTATTGCATACACACGGCAGGACTTTTTTCAGCCAACTTTCCCCAAATCACTTGGTTTTTCTGCTCTTTACCACCACCTTTGGTCAACTTCTGTATTGTTGTCTGATCTTTTGCATTGGTTCTGCATTGGTTTGTACAAAAGTCCATTGGTTTTGTGTACACACGGTCGGACTTTGGTCCATCGGACTTTTGTTGGCAGAAAGTTGGTCCGTTCGCACAGCCAACAAAAGTCAGATGAAACCTGGTAAAAGTTGGTCCGATGGAGCGTACACACGGTCGGATGTTGGTCCAAAACAGCTAATTTGCATGTTGGTTGTCAAAAAGTCTGATCGTGTGTATGGGCCTTAACACATTGAAAGGTGACTAAAACGAGGTTTTGGAAATACCTTTTTTAGCTTTTGTAACATTTATCTTCTTCCGGGTATCGGGCCATCTTTACTAGTGATTTCCGGCTCTTGTGTGAGACGTCCTTTCTGCCCTTCCTTTG
>CM053038.1:86696721-86767111 GCA_028564925.1 Lithobates sylvaticus | reverse complement strand
GCAGTACCAGAGCCAGCAGCACCAGCAAGCAGTACCAATACCAGCACCACCAGCAAGCAGTACCAGTACCAGCACCAGCACCAGCAAGCAGTACCAGTACCAGCACCAGCAAGCAGCACCAGTACCAGCACCAGCAAGCAGCACCAGTACCAGCACCAGCAAGCAGCACCAGTACCAGCACCAGCAAGCAGCACCAGTACCAGCACCAGCAAGCAGCACCAGTACCAGCACCAGCAAGCAGCACCAGTACCAGCACCAGCAAGCAGCACCAGTACCAGCACCAGCAAGCAGCACCAGTACCAGCACCAGCAAGCAGCACCAGTACCAGCACCAGCAAGCAGCACCAGTACCAGTACCAGTATGAGCCAGCAGTACCAGTATGAGCCAGCAGTACCAGTATGAGCCAGCAGTACCAGTATGAGCCAGCAGTACCAGTATGAGCCAGCAGTACCAGTATGAGCCAGCAGTACCAGTATGAGCCAGCAGTACCAGTATGAGCCAGCAGTACCCGTACCCGCCAGCAGTACCAGCCAGTAATATCAGTACCAGCAGGCAGTACCAGCCCTGGAGGACAGCCAGCAGCAGCCACCAGTTATAACCACCTGGGGAACAGCAGCAGGCCCCTTTCACACGATCGGTCTGATCGGGTCTGCCTGTCTGCGTTTCAGGCGGACCCTCCATTCACCTCTATAGAGCGGCAGATGTAAACGGACTGCTTACACCCGCCTATCTGCAATCCGATCTGCTTAAAAAAAAATTTAAAAAAAAATAAAACAGAAGGGGATCTGTCTCCTTCTGTCTGGGCAGATTGGAGGGCCCTTAGGGTACAGCGGGTTGCATCTGTGTCTGCTCTACATATGCAGAGTAGACACAGACCTGCCATCCGCCCTTTACGCTCATATTGGCCCGCGACCAGTTACCAAGTCGCTTAAGCGGCCCTCGCTCCTCAAAAGGTCGGGCACCCCTGGTCTAGACAATAATAAAAGCACTTGGCGATGGTCCCTCATCAAAATACAAATATCAGAATCACCCAAACTAATACCCACGCCCATATAACAGCTCTCTTCATTTGGATGTAGCAACAGACACAGAAACCTTGCTAGAAGGGCAATACTAATAAAGTATTTTCAATATTGAGCGATTCCGCTTAATGCATCCAATTACCTACAAATTCACCATAAAGTATGAATTGTAAACAATATCTTAAAATGCAAAATGTTCTTCCTTTCGGAAAAAGTAACCTTTTACTAACTCATTCACTTTGTCAGGATTGCACTCCAGAAAGGAGAAGGTGAATGAGTTGGTGAAAGATACATTTCCTTTTCCTGAGAGATGTTGTTACACTTCATGGTGCAATTCAGTTCAGGAGTACAGAGGGCTGTGGCCAGGCACAGCGTTCATTATTGTGCTGCCATATTAATTGCATTGTGACTCAATTCTGATGCTCAACCTGTAGCTTCTCACCACCCACAGCCCCTTCCATGCTGGAGCAAAGAGAGATGAAAGCGGACAGCTCAGCAAAAAGTATCTTCAAAAGATACTTTGAAGCAATTCTTTAATAAACTAGAAAAACCATGTTAAAGTGGTTGTAAAACTTCAGGTTTTTATCGTAATATATTATCTGCATGAAGGTGATTTTAAACATAGATAAATTTAGACAGGGTGATAAAAAAAAAAAAAAAAAAAAAGAAGAGCACAAGCCCATCTAGTTAAAAAAATAAAATCATACAATCCCTTATACACAATCCTATAACCAGAACTGGGTGAAGGAGAAAAACTCCAGCAAAGCATGATACAATTTGCTCCAGCAGAGGGAAAAAATTCCTTCCTAATCCCAGAGAGGCAATCAGATTTTCCCTGGAAATATGTTTAGAACGGCAAAATTCTGCAATATTTGTTGTGCCACATCCATAATTGAAAGACCAAAAAAAATGAAACCCCTATTGGTGGACTTTTCAGGCACGTACACAAGTGAAATAATTTATTTAAATTAAAGAATAAAAATTAGAATAATGTGTCATAAAAAACACAATACATGTATTGGCTAATAACACCATAACAAAGCATCATACATCTGATAATGTAACGTGCATAAAGAATATAAGGAGCTGGTACGCTAAGTGGATGAAATATCACCCGTTGTGGATGAATAAGGTAAGTGAAGCTGGTCACCCTACGCGTTTCGGAGACTTGGGTGTCTCCTTCAGGTGTGTGTGTGTGTATATATGTGTGTATATATGTGTGTATATATATGTGTGTGTGTGTGTGTGTGTGTGTGTGTGTGTGTGTGTGTGTGTGTGTGTGTGTGTGTGTGTGTGTGTGTGTGTGTGTGTGTGTGTGTGTGTGTGTGTGTGTGTGTGTGTGTGTATGTATATATATATATATATATATATATATATATATATATATATATATATATATATATATATATATACACACATACATACATACATACATACATACATACATATTGAATGGAAAGACGGTTAATCTCCCTTTCTACCTCTCTCTATATCTCAATCAAAAATAAAGAAGTTACTAAAGTATGAAAGCTCTTATATGACAGAATAAAAATTTGGAAGTGATGTAATGTAAAATGTACTGATGAAATGATCTGGTATCATACGGGAAAATGTTTATGTTTTTCACTTTGGAAAATGTAAGTCAAAAGCTGTGTACCAACGATCAGATCATCGTGGAATCGCTTCTAAAGCGGTATTTTTTGTATGATTTTCTGATCGTGTGTACGGGGCTTTACATGGCAGCCAGAAGGGCAGCAGAAGTTCACAATGCTACAGCTGAAAATATCGCAATTTTTACTTGGCATGGCAAGTTTGACAGGCGACATTGCATGGTTATGAAGGTTGCAGCATGATATGTGAAATCCCCATTGGGACAGAAAATACAAGCGTGCAGGAGACCGCATCACCTCCTAAAAGCCTGGAAATCGTCTTGTCAATCGTGGACTGGAAATCAGTCCACCCCAAATAGCTTTTTAGCGGGCAGCAAATTTTGCTTCCTACGTGAAAGAGGGCTAAAGCCTGATGCACACAAAACCTGACAGAGCGCTGTACTAACACAAGCGATGTTAGTGCATCGATCTCTCCCACTGTGCCATTGTATTCAGACAGGGGAATCGCCCGCTGCCCCCCACCAGAACATACTGGTCAGTGCTCACATCCTTTGGCTGCCAGCACTGAGCAGGTGCCAATTGGATGCTGGTTCTCCAGCATGCCCGTTCGACAGAAGCTAGTTGTGAGACTGGCTTCTGTCGGACCGGGAGCTGAACACATGGGCCGAAAGTCATCTGGTTCCTGCTAAACAGACTGTTTTCTGCCCAGGTGCACCCGCCATAAGTGTTTCCTTATCTTCAACAGCAAAATCTTACTAAGTCAATGGGTGCTCAACCTGAGGCTCTCCAGCTGTTGTGGTACTACAAGTCCCATGAGGCGTTGCAAGCTTATGACAGTTAAAAGAATGACTCCCAAAAGCAGAGTCATGATGGGACTTGTAGTTCTGCAACAGCTGGCGAGCCACAGGTTGAGCACCCATGCAATATCCTTTTTCCTAATCTAGCCAAAACAAAATAAAAGGCTTCATGGAACTGGGCGAACACAAAGGTTTAACCACTTACCGACCAGCCGCCGTCATTATACTGCGACAGGTTGGCTCCATTATGCGAATCACCGTAGCTGTACGTCGGTTCGTGTAATAGATACAGTGGTCGTCTGGAGTGTGTGACTGGTGGCCGTGATGTTCGCTGGCCAGCTGTGATTGCGCCACAAAGAGCCAGAGCGAGTATCTGTCAAAGTAAACAAAACCGATCCATGTTCTGACAGGGGAGTAGAGAGAGATTGTCTGTTCCTAGTGATTAGGAACAGCGATCTCGCTCTACTCCCAGTCAGTCCCCTCCCCCCCCAGTTAGAAACACCTCCCAGGGAACACATTTAACCCCTTGATCACCACTAGTGTAAATCCCATCCCTGCCAGTGTCATTTACACAGTAATCAGTGCATTTTTATAACATTGATCGCTGTATAAATGTCACTGGTCCCAAAAGAAAAGTGTCAAAAAAAAAAAAAAAAAATCGCTGATCACCGCCATTTCTAGTAAATAAAATAAATAAAAATGCCATAAATTTATTTTGTAGACGCTATAACTTTTGCGCAAACCTATTTGCGCTTATTGAAATTTTTTTAACCAAACATATGTAGAAGAATACTTATTGGCCTAAACTGAGGAAGAATTTTTTTATTTTTTTTTTTATAATCTATTTTGGGATATTTATTATAGCAAGAATTTAAAAAATTGATTTTTTTTCATAATTGTCGCCATTTTATTTGTTTATAGCGTAACAAAAAAAAACCGCAGAGGTGAATCAAATATCACCAAAATAAAGCTCTATTTGTCGGGGGGGGGACATAAAGTGTGTTTGGGTACAATGTCGCAGAACCGTGCAATTGTCAGTTAAAGCGATGCAGTGCCATATGGCAAAAAGTGGCCTGGTCATTTAAGGGGGTAAATCCTTCCAGTCCTTAAATGCTTAAAAGAGAAAAAATGCCATCTTCGCAGAGTGCTTGATGAAAGGAAGCATGTACAAAGCTAACCTGCCCGGCCGAGGGAGACTCATTTCAGGCTTGCACATAGCTACAAATCCTCAAGGCCAATAAGGGTTACGCCACCTTATACGGTTTTATTTTACTGACAAATTGCTGACAAAGCGAACTGTAATGAAATCATCCAATCTGGTTGCTGTTTACAGGGTAAAAATGGTTAACATAAAGCCCTCGTTTCCAAAGCTGGAAGGAAAATCTGAATAAACATTCATTTTTGCAAAATTAGAAATTCTTCAATACCTTGAACAGATTTGTTTTTGTCCTTGAAAGCACTGATTAGCGTTTTCCTTTTGTACCACTTCCTGTGCCGCCACTACATAAAAATAACGAGCTTATAAAAGAAACTTGTTTTCCAGCTGTTTGTTCAGAATTCATGGTCATTTATCTCATTAAATATGTATTAAAGCACATAGCTAGAATAGAAGACTCTTCGTGTTTAGATTTCAAGCAATGAGAGTATTTAGTATTAGAGTTATAGGTATATGACAGTTACTGCATGTAGGTAGGGGAGACTATAGAAATACAAAAGTCAAAGAGGGACCAAAGCACTAGACGACCTGGGCTGTCACACCACTACTTAACGCTTAAAGCTGAACTCCAAGCACACATCTACATACAAAGACAAAATGATACAAGCGTTTTCATTAAAAAAGGTCTGTACTTCTGTCCATCCAGTTCTGAGATATATACAGCTCTGCCATACAGTAGTGTCATGTCTAGCAAGCCAGAGCACCTGAGATTTCTCTGCTGTAAATTAAAAGCGATAGTAAACCGCTGCAATAAAAAAAAAAAAAAAAAAAATATAAAATAATAAAATTATATATATATATATATATATATATATATAGGGTCTGTATTCTTTTCTTTAACTGCTTGCTGCCCGCCGTCAAATGATGGCGGAGCGGTGCAGCTCTTGTTCATATGACGGCGTCCCAAAACGGGCTCTCCCACACGCCCTCAGGGGCGTGCAGTGCGGCGATCGTGGCCGTGCCGTGTTGCTAGGACACTGCGAGACTCCGATCTCTGTAAAGAGCCGTGTCCGTGTCAGATGTGCCGGTAATAGTCTCTCCTCACACTGACAGTGCCCTCCTTTCTTACAAAAAATGTTCCATTCTCTACCCAACCGCTACCAATAGAGGTTCCATGGCAATTCCAAAACTGCCCTCCTTTGCATGATGCCTGGCCCCATTTCCAATCTCCGACCTGTGCAGCTCAACTAATGTGGTGTGACCAAGGCCTAACACATGGGGGTTGATTTACAAAAACTGGGAGAGTGCAAAATCTGTTGCAGCTCTGCATGGTAGCCAATCAGCTTCTAACTTCAGCTTGTTAAATTACAGAGGTGTTCCGGGCCCCTCGTGAAAAATGACTGTAGCTGCTGACTTAATATTCGGACACTTACCTGTCCAGGGTTCCCGCGATGTCGGCACCCCAGCCGATTTTCAAATAGGCTCTTGTGTGCTGCCGACATGATTCCTGGTAAGGGACACAGCCGGTTCCCTACTGCGCATGCACAAAGCGCTGTGCTTTCTAATTGGCCCGGTGGTGGAGGGAGGAGGAGGGGGGCCAAACTCCTAGAAACTGCTCCGTCTCCAGAAGTGGGGAAGGGGGACCTGTTAAAAAACAGGTACCTATCCCCCCCCCATGAAAGGTGCCAAATGTGGCACCAGAGGGGAGGAGACAGATAGGCAGAAGTTCCACTTTGAGTGGAACTCCGCTTTAAGCATTGACATAAAAAAAAAAAAAAAAAAAACTGTAAGCGGATTGGTTTCTATGCAGAGATGTTGCACTCTCTAGTTTTAGTAAATCAACCCCATAGTGTGTTACAGAGGATGTGCACCCCAATGCACACAGAGCTGCAGCACACTGCGATATATCATACCACAACACACAGAATGATATTCTCTGTTGGCACTCAATTAAAAATGAATAAGCCACTTAAAACCCAACAGTACCATGTACTTTTGTTAAAAAGCATCCTGTTCTCTTTGCATTCATTCCTTTGTGTGAAATCCCTGGTGTTCATGCCAGTCCCTCCGCTTTACGATTAAAAACTGACCACACCAAGCACAAGAGCACAGCGTGGTCAGTTCCCTAGCTGTGCTGGGAACTCAGAGAACCCTATCCTGCCCGCACCTAACAACTGTAGAGATGATAGAGATGATAGAGATAGAGATGATAGAGATGATAGAGATGATAGTTTTACAGGGTGATCGATTACAATCACTTTAATATTGGTGTGTATAGGAATGTATGCATGGTCTAAACTGCCCCAAAGCCAATCATATATCTTCTTGGATCAACATTTTACAATGTTGTGTCTTACACAGCAGCATCTGTTCAGATTTTATGCCTTTGAAAACACATGAAGTTATCTGTTCACTGCACATCTTCATTTATTGCCTTGCAAAATGTGTGCTGGGAGCCCTGGATCCAGAAGGGGGGGGGGGGGAATATATCACATTTGAGCTCCAGTTCAAGGGAGGCAATCCTCTGTTAACCCTGGAGGGGCCCTAAAAAAAAGTCTAAGCAAAGTGTTAATAGATGAGCGTACCACAGATTACTGTAAGCCCAATAGAAATGTCCTCAGTTTCCGCTTTAAAAAGACACTTACCTGTCCAGGGATCCATTTCTGTCTCCACCCTGGTCAGTTCTTCGCTAGTCTTCAGGTTCCACCCCGGCTCCACCATGCGAACTGTCGGAACCCAGCAGCGACTCCATGCGCAGCTGGCTTCCCACAGCCTTGCTCCTCTCCGCGGCCCCTCCATTAAAAATGTGGGCACCTGGTCGTGACAGCTTGCAGCTTCAGGGCCGGGCGCACACTGCGCTCTCCTAGTGGCCAGGCAATCTTCTGGGACCTGTTACGTGTCCCAGAAGATTGCCAAGTGGGAAGGGCCGCCTAGGGGGAGGGGAGGAGTTGCCTGGAAGGAGGAAGTGGGACAGGAAGTCCCACTCAAAAATAAGCACCTACTCCCCCCAAGTTACATGCCAAATGTGGCACGCAAGGGGGCGAGGAGTGCTTAACCGCTTCCCGACTGGCACACGACGATGTACGTCGACAGAATGGCACGGACAGGCATAAGGGCGATCGTCTCGCGGGATGGCTGACCGAGAAGATGCAGAAGTAAACAGCATCTCCCCGTTCTGCCTAGAAACTAGTGACACCGATCTCTGCTCCCTGTAATTGGAGCAGAGATCAGTGTTCACTAGCTCACAGCCACGCCCCCCCACAGTTAGAAACACGCCTCTAGGAACACTTAACCCCTACACTGCCACCTAGTGGTTAACCCCTTCACTGCCAGTGTCATTTACACAGGAATCAGTGCATTTAAAATAGCACTGATTGCTGTATAAATGACAATGATCCCAAAAATGTGTCAAAAATGTCCGATGTGTCCGCCATAATGTTGCAGTCACAATAAAAATCGCTGATCGCCATTACTAGTAGAAAAAAAAAACAAATTATTAATAAAAATGCTATAAAAACTATCCCCTATTTTGTAAACGCTATAAACTTCTGCGCAAACCAATCAATCGCTTTTTGCAATTTTTTTTACCAAAAATATGTAGAAGAATACGTATCGGTCTAAACTGAGGAAAAAAAAAAATTTTTTTTTTTTTTTATACATTTTTGGGGGATATTTATTATAGCAAAAAAATTTTTTTTTTTTCAAAATGAACGCTCTTTTTTTGTTTATAGTGCAAAAAATAAAAAACCGCAGGGGCGATCAAATACCACCAAAACAAAGCTCTATTTGTGGGGGGAAAAAAAAAGGACGTCAATTTTGTTTGGGAGCCACGTCGCACGACCGCGCAATTGTCAGTTAAAGCGACGCAGTGGTCTGGTCTTAAGCCAGCAAAATGGTCCGGTCTGAAAGTGGTTAAAGCGGAAGTTCCACTTTTAGGTGGAACTCCGCTTTAAAAAAAAGGTCAGAAGACAAAGCCAATACTTTTTGGGGATTCAGGGCTCCCCCTTCTGGAAGCTGGCAGTAATAGAGACTTATACTGGACACACAATTGTAAGGCAAGGCAAGTTATACTGACTGCAGTGTACTCTCCAATGGGCCATCTGTTGCCTAGAATAGTTTTAAAGGCTCTCCAAGTTGATAACTGCATTGACAGAGGGGCTCATTCTCTAGTATGTCAGTCCCTTAACAGATATACAGGGGAGTACAGCACTGCTCTACTACTTAAATCTAATGGTTCAATATCAGCTGCATTGTAATGGCACAATGGCTGGCAGCCAGGGCATGTGATCGATTTCCCGTCCTGCTGTAATAGGTCTGGAGGAGATTCAGATATAAAAGAGCTTTTCAAACTCCGCTGACGGGAAGCATACAGCGGCTGATATTTGCTCTGCACAATAATGCAGCTATCAAGGGACCTGAGACTTCAGCATCTGAAAGCCAGACACAAACATGGGGGGAATGATCCATTTTCTGACATTTGTTGATTTTCCGCTTGTGTCAAGTTGCTGAGCGCTAATCTAATTAGAAAATGCAGGAGCGGTTCTGCAGGCGCTGGCCGCGGGAAATTAGTTGTAAATAAAAGCACAACACGCTGCAATAAAAGGTGGAAGAAATGACTGAACATTCATTCTGTTTATGGAAGTAACTGCTGTAATGAGAGGTAATGACGGCTTATAGCGATTATTCTAAGGAAAATGCCGCAATAAGAATAATTTGCAGATTATCAAACTGCTGAAGAAATAAAAAGGAATAAATGTCAGCGGAGTGAATTACAAAAGCTGGAATAGCTGCTCGTGCCAACCAGATGTTTTACTTCATTTCAAAGAGTAAATTGAATGGACAAGGAAGGATGCCCCTCTGTATTTGCCCCGATGACCACTCTCCCCAAAGCCATTGGGGGATCCAAAATGTTCTAGGTGTCACCAGAATGGGAGGGGAGATCTTCCAGCGGGGACATGTGTTCGAAAAGTAGAATTCCCCTCACTATGGAGATATTTCCTCTCACTTCCTGTGTTGTCTCCAGGACAGGAAGTGTAGAAAAATCTCTCCCCAACAGGAAAGAGACAGTTATAAAAAATATGGGGTTTAACCATTCCCTACCCTATTCAAAACTAAAGAAAAAAAAAAAAAAAAGTGTTGGCTGCACATGCAACGAATCAGTCGTTACCCATAGCAACCAGGCTCCTCCTTTCTTGCGCCCCCCCTCTTGCCCTGCAGCCTTCTGGGACACATCACAGGTCCCAGGAGACTACAGGACTATTCAAAGTGCAGCGTGACTCGTGCATGCGCAGTAGAAATCCGGCTGTGAAGCCACGAGTCTTCATTCCTGGTTTCCCCAACTTACGATGCTGGCATCCTCACCGAGCAAATTCTTTAAATCGGCTTCACTTGCCGACATCACTGGATTCCTGAACAGGCAAGTGTCCCTATACTAAAAGTGCTGAGCCTGGAGCTCCTCTTTAACCACTTCCCACCCGGCCTACAGCAAAATGACAGCCGGGCGGTGGTTCAGCTATCCTGACTGCGTGTCATATGACGTCCTTCAGGATAACAGCCGCACGGCCCTCAGTTTGACACACCGCTTCACCGATCTTGTTAAAGAGCCTCCGACGGAGGCTCTTTACCATGTGATCAGCCTTGTCCAATCACGGCTGATCATGTCGTCAACAGGAAAAGCCGCTGTTCGGCTTTTCCTCACTCGCATCCGTCAGAGTAGAGGAGAGCCGTTCGGGTACGGTGAAGCTGTACTTTTTCTGGATCCAAGGAGTCTAAGTGATTTGCTGCTGGTATCCGAGGCCCCTAACCCTCTCCTACTACCTCCTTTCAAGTTTTGCATTAAAGCTTTGAAAATATGAAAAAAAGTGACTGGCGCCCAATTTCTGTTACAAACTTCCCATTATAGCCATGGACTCAGCCCTGGGGTAAATAAGCTAGCCCACTCGATGCCTCTGGAGGTTACTCCCTGCCTTCAGAAAATCCAGGGGGGGCGCTACATAATGTTTGAGGGTTCCAACTAATGTTCTAGCAAAAAATACTGATTTATACACTTGTAAAACAAAAAGTGCCAGAAAAAGCTTAGTCTTCAAGTGGTTAAACTGATATAAACATGGCTCATCTATGGATCAGGATAGAATATACCGTATATACTCGAGTATAAGCAGAGTTTTTCAGCACATTTTTTTTGTGCCGAAAGTGCCCCCCTCGGCTTATACTCGAGTCAAGCACTTTTCTGCACCAAAAAATTACATTTTCCGACCCGACTTTGCGGCCACGTATCTTGGAGGCACTTGGTGCTAGGAACCCCATATTTATAATAATAATATAATAATATTGGTGTGCAAACCCAGTGGAACCAACACTACAACATATCCAAATTTGGGGTTCCAAGCACTAAGTCGCCCCGAGATACGGGGCCCCAAAGTCGGTTTGGAAAATTTCATTCTCTGCTGCATTAAAGTGCTTGACATTTTCCGACCCGACTTTGGGGCCTCGTATCTCGGGGCCACTTGGTGCTAGGAACACCAAATTTGGTGTGCAAACCCAGTGGAACCAGCACAACATATTAAAATTTGGGGTTCCCGAGATACAGGGCCCCAAAGTCGGTCAACTGTGTCCATCTGCAGCAATGTCATTTCGGGACCCTTTGGCTGCAGCTAGGGGGCATTTAGGAACCCTTAACTACCAAGTTTGAAGTTCAGGGGACCTATGGCTGCAGATGGGCACAGTGAGGCATGCAAATGGGCATTATTGACCCTCTTTTCCACTTACAGTAGCTGCGCATTTCTCACCCTAGGCTTATACTCGAGTCAATAAGTTTTCCCATTTTTTTTGTGGTAAAATTAGGTGCCTCGGCTTATATTCGGGACGGCTTATACTCGAGTATATACGGTACGTCTCCTGGGATTCTCTAAATAGCAAAGTGTGAGACAGCCGAGAAACTAGCAACATGTATAGTTGGGAAAATAATTTGATCCCCGGCAGATTTTGTAAGTTTGCCCACTTACAAAGAAATTTTGGTCTCATCTGACCACAGCCCTTTCTCCCAATCTTCCTATGAATCATTTAGATGTTCCTTGGCATGACTGTACATGTGTCTTATTGAGGAGGGGGGCTCGCTGTGTTTGGAGGAAGAAAAAAAGCTGACTATGAACCTAAGAACACCAGCCCTACAGTCAAGCACGGAGGTGGAAACATGATGCTTTGGGGCAGTTTCTCTGCTAGGTACAGACTAACTTTGCCGCATTGAGGGGCCAATGGACAGGGCCATGCGTTGTAAAATCTTGGATGAGAACCTTCTTCCCTCAGCCAGAACACTGAAGATAGGTCATGGAAGGGTCTTCCAGAATGACAATGACCCAAAAAATGCCGCAAAAGGGAACAAAGGAGAGGCTCAAGAAGAAGCACATTAAGGTCATGGAGTGGCCTAGCCAGTCTCCAGACCTTAATCCTATAGAAAATTTATGAAGGGAGCTGAAACTTCGAGTTGCGAAGCAACAGCCAAGAAGCCTTGAGGATTTAGAAAAGATCTGTAAAGAAGAGTGGACCAAAAATGACTCCTGAGATGTTTGCAAACCTGGTCACTAACTACAAGAAACGTCTTACCTCTGTGCTTGCCAACAAGGGTTTCTCCACCAAGTATTAAGTCATGTTTTGCTTGGGGATCAAATACTTCTTTTACTCACTGAACTGCAACTCAATTTATTTATATCATATGTTTTTTCTAGATTTTTGGTTGATATTCTCTCTATCATTTACAATACACCTATGATAAAAATGATAGACCCTTCATTTCTTTGTAAGTAGGCAAACTTACGAAATCTGCAGGTGATCAAATACATTTTCCATTTTTACAGAGCATCATGGATTGTGCATGAGGAACACAATCTTGAGTATACAGATAGCACTGAAACAGCCAAATCCAGTATACAGTTGTGGTGTCTCTATACATGTAGCAGAGACATAAAACCATTAAGGGCCTGATCATACCAGGTACGTTGGGACTGTATTGGGCACATTGCCCAGAGAAATCCAGAGGCAAAATGACTTGTTCCCTATCAGGTTCATTTCACACCATGGTGCTGGTGTGTGTTGAATAGAGTATGCAGTATTTTTTTTTTTTTTTCAGTGCAGCGTGGTATAATGCAATCCACCGCATTGAGCCTCGCTGTGGCCAAATTAACTTAATAAAGTCACTTGTGACATTTCAATGAAATTGGAACAAAACAGGGTGAATAAAAATGCAAACAATTTGAAGCTTCGGAATCACTTCTCCCAGCACACACCAGCAGCTGTGCATTCACTGCAGATTGCTATAGTGTGAACAAGGCCTAAAGAAAAGGAAAAAAAGTGCTAGTCTGCCATCCTGTGGTAGATTTGAGAAATGAACAAGATTAATCTGCTCATATTTTCTTACATAATCTCTAGTTCTTCACTCCTCCAGCCCACACACATAATGAAATTTCATTAATAAAACATTTCAGATTTTAAATACATAGATTATTTTAGACCCTGTGGCATCACTGGGTCCCTGTGCTTCTCTGAATACAGGCAGGTCATGGCTGGTGGGAGGGGCTGGCTGGGTGCTGTACATAACTTCCTGAACTCATCACAGCATTCTCCTGCCCAGGACTCCTATCAAGAGTCCTCATCCCTGATAAAGCAGTGGCCCAGTTATTGGGAGGAGTTATGCAAAATATCTCAATTCCTTGATGGGTGGATGTCAGTCTGGAAGAGTGGGCATAACTAGGCGGACATTATATAATTCTTACAGCTTCCAATGCACACTGAGAAATTCGGAATGCAGTGAAGTCGGGGTGATGCTTTGGCGGATTTATTTTCCAAATATTAGTTGCCTGGCTGTCATATGGGCCCTTTATTCTCAGTCCTTACCCACTTGAAGACCGGCCTTTTGACACCTTTTGTTTACATGTAAAAAAAAATAAAAATAATAATTCGCTAGAAAGTTACTTAGAACCCAAAAACATTTTTTTTTTTTTTTTAGCAGAGAGCCTAGAAAATAAAATGGTTGTCGTTGCATTTTTTTCTGTCACACGATACCTGCAAAGAGGTTTTTCAAACACATTTTCTGGAAAAAATACACTTTAGCCACTTGCCGACTGCATACTATACATATATGGCGGCAAGGTGGCTCTCCTGTACAGGATAGGTACATGATCCTGCACTTCCGAGTCTGCGGCGCACCACAGGCGACCCGCTCCGATTAGATACAGCAGGAGCTGTAGCCAGAATGGCAAATCTGTAAACAAGACAGATTGTCGTTCTGTCAGTAGGTAAGGCTTTGATGCGTTTTCCTGCAAAGGAACAGGAATCAATGCCTTCCCATAGTAAAAGCACCTCCTCCACAGTGAAAAAAAATCACTACCTAGGCCAGTGATGGCAAACCTTGGCCCCCCAGATGTTTTGAAACTACATTTCCCATGAGCTAGAGAGGGGGTTGTTTGGGACTTTGAATGAATACGCCTCCATCCCCGATTCTATAGAAAGAAAAAAAAAGGAGGGTTGGGACTTTGAATGAGGCATGTGGGGCATGGCTGGCAAACAGGATAATTGTACTCATAACAAATCCCCGGGGGCTGATGGCCTTCCGTCCGAGGTCTACAAAAGATATGCAGGCACATTATGACCCACACTGCTGAAGGTATACAATGAGGCACTAAAGGAGGGAACACTGCCCAATTCTATGAACGAGGCTATCATTATTCTACTATTGAAACCAGGCAAGGAAGCTACATTACCAGACTCCTACAGACCCCTTTCTCCTCACGATCAATGTCAAGCTATTGGCCACTAGATTGGCACAAGTGATACATAAGCTTATACACAGGGACCAGTCAGGGTTCATACCCACTAGGTCCACGGCTCAAAATATCAGGAGACTCTTTCTAAACCTACAAAGAGTTGTAGGCTTAGCGTGGACTACACATATATGGAGAGGGGAATTTAAAATACATGCCACATCCTATTTCCCCATAAAAGGCATCAAATGTTTTAACCCCGGATTGAAGATTCAATCTGGGGTTAAAACATTTTATGCCTTAAAAGGCCAACCCATACCCAACCCATACCCAACCCCTTTTCTTTTCTTTCTAAACCTACAGATCCCTGTCAACAATACAGGAAATAGGGCAATCTTCTCGTGGACACAGCCAAGGCCTTCAACAGTGTCGAGTGGCCTTACCTGTGGAAAGTGCTGGAAGACTTAGGCTCACGTTAAAGTGTTGTATGCCCAACCATGGGCCCGGATCAGTGTAAATAGGGAACTATTGGAGCCCTTTCCATTATTCCGGGGCACCAGGAACCTATAATACAGGAATCTGCACCGCTTCCGGACGAGATATCCGAA
Source organism: Lithobates sylvaticus (assembly GCA_028564925.1). Taxonomy (NCBI): domain Eukaryota; kingdom Metazoa; phylum Chordata; class Amphibia; order Anura; family Ranidae; genus Lithobates; species Lithobates sylvaticus. The sequence continues at coordinate 86,752,163 of CM053038.1, read as the reverse complement.
GCTGCCCTGCCCCTATCCGCAGATGCCCCGTCGTGTCTTGGGAAACACAGTTCCCAGGACACAACGGGGACCAATAGACGCGCAGCGCGACTCGCGCATGTGCAGTAGGGAACGGGCAGTGAAGACGTTGCGTCTTCACTTCCTGATTCCTGACAGAGGATGGCGGCGGGGCAGCCGAGAGACGAGAGCGGTCGCTCGTCATCTTCTGCCGGCATCGCTGGAACCTGGAACAGGTAAGTGTACATTTCAGGATAAATCTAATGCCTGGGGTAAACTACCTCCATCCGTAGTAGGGAAAATTAACCTTATAAAAATGGTGTGGGCACCCCAATTACTGCACATTTTTAACAACTCCCCGGTCTGGATTCCTCAGCGCTGGTTTGATAGGATAGACTCACAGTTTAGGGAACTAATATGGCATAAAAAAACAGAAAGAATTAGCCTATCGACATTACAATATAATAAAGATGAAGGGGGACTAGCAGCACCTCACTCTAGAGCCTATTACCTTGCGTCACAGCTACAACAGCTGGGAGGCTGGGGATTAACGGATACGTCAGATCCGATTCGCAAGCTCCTCCATACCACAGCCGACGATAATATGACGGCACTGACATGTCTGGAGGCGGGCTATCCACATCTAGATCCTGGGGCTCCAACTATACTCCTTTTAAAAACACTATGGTCCCATGTAAAAATGCTGCTGGGGATACAGGGCTACCTGTCCAACACTCCCTTGTGGCAAGCTGTATAAACTTAGGAGGCTTTGGGAAATGGGAAAGTGCGGGTATAAGATACATTGCACAAATATATATATATATAAAATGGGACTATCCTTAAAATCATGGAGCTACAAACAGAATTTAATATACCACGTACTCATTTCTATAAGTATTTGCAGCTGCGACACGCACTACAGACGCAGTCAAGACAAACATGGCTTAGATTGATAGACCACCCGCTGAGACAAGGGATCCTAATGGAAGGTGAAAAGAAAGGAATGATCTCTGGATGTTATAACATGCTTCTCAACACAATTAAAGATCCAGCCAGACTACCTTGTAGACGCAAATGGGAGGAGGATGTGGGAGTCATGGATGGGGAGACGTGGAATCTTTGCCTCGCCTCCGCCCCCCTGGTCTCGGTATCCGCCTCTCAAAAACGGTTCCATCTTTGTTACATTGGGCATACAGAACGCTGACACGTCTCCACAAATGGAGAATGCGTGACACACCCCTATGTCCAAAATGTCAGAGGGACAATGGTGACCTTTTGCACATGCTCTGGAAGTGCCCCAAACTCTTCCGCTATTGGAAGGAAGTCCTTGACACAATTTCTCAAGTTTACACTTTCACCAATTCACGAAACCCTACGATATGTCTACTGGGTGCCCTGGACGACAAGATGTTATCCCCCTTAACACACAGATTCTTCGCCTGTTATATGCCGTTTGCAAATTAATTGCACAACTTTGGATAACTCCCAGGGTTCCCACTAGGCGCCAATGGGCTGAACAGGTCAATAGAATGTTAATCAGAGAGAAAATGACATACCAGCACAGAAATGCACCCCGCAAATTTTATACAATGTGGCAGGCCTGGTTGGAGGTTCCTGGGCTAGCACCGCATCAATTAGTTAAAGATAGACTTTTACAAGGCTAACAACTGGAAAATGCTGCTTTAAATGGTTGGGAAGAGAATTTGCACAACTCTGAAGTGTGATAGCATTCATAACTTTGGTGGGTTGGGTAGAAAGTTGGGGGGAACGGCTTGTCCCCAGGGACCTGGGGGCATGCAGAACCGATCAAAAAAATGTAACCGTTTTACTTTTCTTTATGCTGAGTCTTTGATGTTCTAAATGGGTTTCTTCTTTTTATTCATTGTGCTTTTTCTCATGTATCATTTTGTGCATTATCTGCAAGTTCTGTCACATATTTGGACTGTATGATACAAAGTTTGACGAAGCAACATGTGTCAACAACCGCTTTTTCTTTTACAGTGGAACCTCAGATTACGAGCATAATCTGTTCCAGGAGAATGCTCGTAAACCAAAGTACTCGCATATCAAAGCGAGTTTCCCCATTGAAGTCAATGGAAACGAAAATAATTTGTTACGCATTGACTTCAATGGCATGCAATGCCCCATGCGACCAGAGCCGGGGGGCGCTGGAGAGCCTCGGAAACGGACCTCGGCTGACCTCGGAAAGACTTAGTTCCCGAGATTTGACGAGGTCAGCAGAGCTGTCCTCGGGCCTTTCCGTGCATTTCCGAACGGCGTTGTTCGGCTCGGCTCCGGAGCCCCTCAACTCTGGCTAAACGCGGTACTGCACACCACTTTTGACTGAACCGTGCTCATTTTGCGAGACAACACTCGCAAACCTCGTTACGATTTTTAAAAATACAGTGCTCGTATTGCGAAACGCTCGTTAACCGTGTTACTCGCAATCCGAAGTTCCTCTGTATTATATTCTGCAATATCCTGTATATGTATTTGACACAATGAACAAACAAAATAAAAAACTTTTTTCTGATAAAAAATAAATAAGTATAATTGTTGATAAAGATTGCGTTTATTCTCATAAAATCATGCACAACATGATGCAACATAATACATACATGAAATGGAGACCCATAACAATAGCAGGTTACAAACCATAAATACATACATGTATTAGCATGGCATATTGCATCGTAAATGTGGGAGAGCATCCTCCATTGTACCAGAATGCTTGAAAAATGAAATAGTAGAATATATGCTGAATGAAATTGAAGGTTATATAAAAGCGGTCTAACGGGTATTTATAGAGATGCAATATGTCTGACGAGTTTCTGTGGATACATTCCACTTCATCAGGGACGGACGCATCAATCATCTACAGAAGAAAACATAAATGTGTCAATGTAATCATTGGATGTAGACCCCCCATTGAGAAGGAATTATAGGTAAGGGAAACAATGTTACCCCCCTCCCTAATAATAAAAAATGGGAGTGATTGGAGTGTGTGTGTGTGTGAACGGCAATTTAGTCTGTCCGACCCAATTTAAATCGAACAAAGAAAAAACCTGGTGCAAGAGGGCATGATTGAAACCCCTAGGGGTCTATTATAGACAGACCAAATGATACGGGTATAAAAATATTTTTATTAAACATAAGTAAATAAGAATCAATATATAAAGTCAATATATGGTACCCAGTTAAACAATTGTATGAAGAAACCACTGTCCTGAGGTATAATGGACTAGTGAAGATCCATACAGGCCTAGATACCTGACATGTTACGGACTAACGGTCCTTCTTCAGGAGGTTAAGTCAGATGAGTATAAATTTTCTACAATAAAAGAAAATATGCAAACGGTATAGATTTAGTATCCAATAAGTAACAAAAGTAATAATTTGACAATATCATGGAAACTACAAAAAGTTGCAATGAATACAAGAACATACCATGTGTAAAGACTACTTACAAAGGTAAAAATAATCCACACAGGACAAATCTGAGAGAAGATGGAACTTCTTGATCATTCCAAACCATAGAAAGCATGAACGATCCCCCTCCTGACCTAACAGACTCCAGAACCAGCGGGCAGACAATGCTTCACTGCAAGGACTGGGAATCGAGGAGCAAATAGCTCCTACTTGGACTGGGACAAAATCTCAATGTTGGAAAAAAATAAAAATGTAATTAAAGATGGAGCACAGAAAAATACTTTTGTAGAACTAATTAAGGCTGCATCAGACACAGGTGTAACCGAAGTTAGAGTAGATAAGATCAGCATACCTTTTGATATTAAGCACTAACTCAGCATGAATTGTAAATGCTGAGAGTGCAGGTATAAAAATAAAAAAATAAATAAATAAATATAAATAAAAAAGTGTGTATCAAGGCACTTAGCCTATGGCAAACGATGATTGCGATGGCAAACGTCTGGTCCCAGTGAAGAGGGCAGAGACACGGTCGCCGACAGCATCTGCCCCCCAGTCCCCTGGCATGATGTGCAGCACGAGCGTCCACCACACTCACTACCACTTGAACACCCATTTCTTTTGGGAATTACATGCATGCTCCCAGCATCCCTGCGGATTTCTGTAACCTCAGCTCCTGGGATAGACACCACAAGCAGCCACCGCTTCCCGTGTCCCATATACAGTTGATACATGCGAGTATTATTAGGGAGGGGCAACGTTGTTTCCCTTACCTATAATTTCTTTTCAATGGAGGGTCTACATGCATAGATTACATTGACACTTTTATGTTCTCTTCTGTAGACGATTGATGCATCCACCCCTGATGAAGTGGAAGGTATCCACAGAAACGCGTCAGCAATTTATAGCCATGCAATAAGTCTGTTAGACCGCTTTATATGCCCTTCAAAATGTCATTCAGCATATATTCGACTGTTTAATTTTTCAAGCATAAAAAGGTGGATGGTCTCCCACATTTACAATGCAATATGCCATGCCCTTACTTATATGTAATATTTATAGTTTGTAACCTGCTATTGTTATGGGTCTCCATTTCATGTATGTATTATGTTGCGTCATGTTGTGCATGATTTTATGAGAATAAATACAATCTTTTTCAACAATTGTCCCCCCAAATATCCCATAGGTAGTAGACCCTAGCCTATAAGTTTTGCGTAAACCAATCATGTCAATGGATGCACAAATAGGATCAGTAGTCAGCGGATCCTACCACCTTCTACGCCTGTTGCGTAGACTCATCCCCTTCATTCCAGAAAAGGACAAAGCCATAGTGGTAGGAACAATCATCAACTCTCGACTCGACTACGCAAACTCCCTCTACATAGGACTACCTAAATTCCAGATTGCACGCCTACAAGTCGTTCAAAACAGGGCAGCAAGACTAGTCACAGGAAAAAACAAACATGGGAATTGATCTCCCCCTCCCTGAGGACCCTCCATTGGCTAACTAAAGGATCGTATCACATTCAAGACCCTCTGCCTGACCCACAAATGCACACAAGGAGATGCTTCTCAATACTCATGCGAAAAAATACAACACTACACTCCCAATCGCAACCTCCGATCTAACAACCAAAACCTCCTCCTCGTCCCCAAGTCCCGGTACAAATCAAGGGGAGATCGAAGATTTGCAGTCCAAGGACCACGGCTATGGAACGCTCTACCTACGAACATCTGCTTAGAAAAAGACCATCGGGCCTTCAGGAAAAAACTCCAGACCTACGTCTTCTAAGAAGGAATCAACGCAGGTCGGATCAAGCGCCTCTAGGCAATTCAGTTTGCAGTTGCAGCGCTATACAAATCTTTCATTCATTCAATATGCACTTTGTTTTTTGTTTTTTAACCAAAAACATATGCAACATACATATTGGCCTAAATTGATGAAGAAATTCAATTTTTTTTTTTCAATGCTTTTATATTGCATATGTTTTATAGCAGAAAGTAAAAAAAAAAAAAAAAAAAAAAAAAATTCTCTTTAAAATTGTCACTTTTTTTTGTTTATAGCGCAAACAATAAAAACCGCAGAGGTGAGCAAACGCCAAAAGAAAATTATTTGTGAAAAAAAAAAAAAAGGACATACATTTTATTTGGTTACAACGTCGCCCGACCGCTCAATAGTCAGTTAAAAAATGGCCTGGTCATGAAGGGGGATAAATCTTCCAGAGTTGAAGTGGTTAATGAATTATAATGCAAAAAAAATATATAACATTTTCATTAAAAATAGGGATTTACGGTGCCTTGAAAAAGTATTCATAGCCCTTGAAATCTTCCATATTTTGTCATGTTACAACCAAAAACAAATGTATTTCATTGGGATTTTATGTAATAGACCAACACAAAGTGGCACATAATTGTGAAGTGGAAGAAAAATGAAAATGATAAAATGGTTTTCAAATTTTTTTACAAATAAATATCTGAATAGTGCATTTGTAATCAGCCCCCTTTACTCTGATACCCCCCCCCCCCCCAACTAAAATCTAGTGGAACCAATTGCCTTCAGAAGTCCCCTGTGTGTGTAATTTAATCTCAGTAGAATATAATATAATATAATATATAATCAGTATAAATATAGCTGTTCTGTGAAGCCCTCAGAGGTTTGTTAGAGAACCTTAGTGAACAAACAGCATCATGAAGGCCAAGAAACACACCAGACAGGTCAGGGATAAAGTTGTGGAGAAGTTTAAAGCAGGGTTAGGTTATAAAAAAATATCCCAAGCTTTGAACATGTCACAGAGCACTGTTCAATCCATCATCTGAAAATGGGAAGAGTATGGCACAAATGCAAACCTACCAAGACATGGCCGTCCACCTAAACTGACAGGCCGGGCAAGGAGAGCATTCATCAGAGAAGCAGCCAAGAGGCCCATGGTAACTCTGGAGGAGCTTCAGAGATCCACAGCTCAGGTGTGAGAATCTGTCCACAGGAAAACTATTAGTGGTACACTCCACAAATCTCGCCTTTATGGAAGAGTGTCAAGAAGAAAGCCATTGTTGAAAGAAAGCCATAAGAAGTCCCATTTGCAGTTTGCAAAAAAAGGCATGTGGAGGACACAGCAAACATGTGGAAGAAGGTGCTCTGGTCAGATGAGTCCAAAATTTAACTTTTTGGCCTAAAAGCAAAATGCTGCACATCACCCTAAATGCACCATCCCCACTGTGAAACATGTTGGTGGCAGCATCAGGTTAAGGGAATGCTTTACTTCCACAGGGACAGGGAAGCTGGTCAGAGTTGATGGCAAGATGGATGGGGCTAAATACAGGGCAAGGATAAGAAAACCTGTTAGAGTCTGAAAAAGACTTAAGACTGGGGTGGAGGTTCACCTTCCAGCAGGACAATGACCCTAAACATACAGCCAGAGCTACAATACAATGGTTTAGATCAAAGCATATTCATGTGTTAGAATGGCCCAGTCAATGTCAAGACCTAAATCCAATTGAGATTCTGTGGCAAGACTTGAAAATTGCTGTTCACAGACACTCTCCATCCAATGACAGAACTTGAGCTATTTTGCAAAGAAGAATGGGCAAACATTTCACTCTCTAGATGTGCAAAGCTGGTAGAGACATCCCCAAAAGACTTACAGCTGTAATTGCAGTGAAAGGCGGTTCTACAAAAGTATTGACTCAGAGGGGCTGAATACAAATGCACACAACTACTTTTGTAAAACATGTTGAAAACCATTTATCATTTTCCTTCCACTTCACAATTATGTGCCACTTTGTGTTGGTCCATCACATAAAATCCCAATAAAATACATTTACGTTTTTGGATGTAACATGACAAAATGTGGAAAATTTCAGGGCACTGTAGATGGCACACATTTGCAAATACATGCGCACGCTTCAGAGCCACTCCAGACACCCTATTACTATCTGCAGTCCTAACTCTTCTACATTTATGAGAGCCCCCACAGTGGAAGCACGTGCCTCCTAATGTACAGAGAGGGCAGGTTTGCCTGGAGGAGCCCATCCTTCCTTTAGGCTGCATTCACATCCGAGCGTTACAAAGTCGGGGGTTTTTAACCATGATTTTGTCGTGTTTTTTGCCGCAATTTTGTTCAGGTCACCAGTGTAAAAGGCAGAAAAACGCCTGTAATCTTCCCCAAAGAAGCTCATGTTTTTCTTTTAACCAAAAATATGTAGCAGAATACACATTGGCCTAAATTTATGAAGAAATTGGAATTTTTACAGCAGTTTTTTAAAATGGTCAGTCTTTTTGTTTATAGGGCAAAAAAATGCAGAGGTGATCGTACTACCAAAAGAAAGCTCTACTTTAAAAAATAAAATAAAAAAAAAGGGGACAACAATTTTATTTGGATACAGCGCCACGACCGCGCAATTGTTAGTTAAAATAACCCAGTGCCATATCGAAAAATGGCCTAGTCATGGGGTAGGGGGGGGGGGTGTATGTCTTCCAGAGGCCAAGTGGTTAATACTGCTTTAACCACTTTACAACCAGCGCAGGACGATGTACGTCCCTTTTTTGAAGAGGGATATCTCGGTAACAGGAGCAGCTGCTGCCACAACCGAGATGTCCATCCCTTCAGGTGCCGGTCGTGTTTACGATAATGGTGGTCTCTGCGGCGGATTCGCCACGAGATCACCTTTATCGGCGGCGGGAGAGGTGCCCTCACCCCTCCCGCCGCTTACCGGAGCCGTCGGTAGCGGAGGCGATCGGGTCCTTTCCTGTGCTGGGAATGGAGACGAGTGAGGTTAAGGTGGCCCCCACCCGTCTCTATACCATAGCAGGGCGGAAGCGACGTCAAAACATCACTTCTGCCCATACCTCTTAAAAGGAACATTTTTTCAATGTCATTTTTTCAAATGACTTTTTTTTTTTTTCTGCATTTAAGTCCAAATATGAGATCTGAGGACTTTTTGACCCTAGATCTTTCTATTACAAGGGATGTTTACATTCCTTGTATTAGGAATAAAAGTGACACATTTTTATTTTATTTTTTAAAACAGTGTAAAAATAAATAAAATCAAGTAAAATAAATAAGAAAAAAAATTATTTTTTAAAGCGCCCCGTCCCGACGAGCTCGCGTGCAGAAGCGAGCGCATACACGAGTAGCACCCGCATATGAAAACGGTGGTCAAACCACACATGCGATGTATCGCCGTGATCGGTAGAGCGAGAGCAATAATTCTAGCCCTATACCCCCTCTAACGCAAAACATGCAACCTGTAGAATTTTTTAAACGTTGCCTATGAAGATTTTTGAGGGTAAAAGTTTACGCCATTCCACAAGCGGGCGCAATTTTCAAGCTGTTGGGTATCAATTTACTCGGCGTAACATTATCTTTCACGATATATAAAAAAATTGGACTAACTTTACTGTTGTCTTATTTTTTTATTCAAAAGTTAATTTTTTCCCAAAAAAAAAGTGCGCTTGTAAGACCGCTGCGTAAATACGGTGTGAAAAAAAGTATTGCAACGACCGCTATTTTATTCTCTTGGGTGTTCGGAAAAAAAAACAATATATAATGTTTGGGGGTTCTAAGTAAAACATGTAAACACCTAAAATCCAAAACGAGGCTGGTCTTAAAGTGGTTAAAGCACTCTCTATAGAACCACCCAAAATTCATCATGACACCTACAAAGACTGATAATCCCAGGAATGCATTCACAAGCATTTTACAAGGTTGTGTCTTCAATAGAACTGAGAAGGATCTGCATGTAGCCATAAAAAGTCTATTATCATTTCAGGTACTTCTATAGCGCCGTCAATTTATGCAGCGCTTTACATATATACAAAGCGCGCGCGTGTGCGTGTGTGTGTGTGTTACACACTTACATCAGTCCCTACCTACCCTCAAGGAGCTTACAATCTATGGTCCCCTAATGCCACGTACACACAACCGGACTTTCCGGGCAGACTAGGTTCGCCAGGATTAGTCCGTCGGGCAATCCGATCGTGTGTGGGCTAATCCGTTCTAGGGCTGCAACTAACGATTATTTTCATAATCGATTAGTTGGCCGATTTTTTTTTTAAGGTTATTATTCGAAACAAAGTGTGGTGTATAATTTAGTTAATATGTAAAGTTTAAAAAAAAAAGGCAATTTATTCTTAACCACTTGCTTACTGGGCACTTAAACCCCCTTCCTGCCCAGACCAATTTTCAGCTTTCAGTGCTCTCACACTTTGAATGACAATTACTCAGTCATGCAATACTGTACCCAAATGAATTTTTGTCCTTTTTTTTTCCCACAAATAGAGCTTTCTTTTGGTGGTATTTGATCACCTCTGGGTTTTTTATTTTTTGCGCTATAAATGAAAAAAGACCGAAAATTTTGAAAAAAAACGCATTTTTCTTTGTTTCTGTGATAAAATTTTGCAAATTATTAATTTTTCTTCATAAATTTTGGCCACAATTTATACTGCCACATATCTTTGGTAAAAATAACCCAAATTAGTGGATATTATTAGGTCTTAGTGAAAGTTACAGACTTTACAATCTGTGGTGCGAATTATACAAAATTGATCACATCTGATGTATTGGTGGCCGATCTCATTTCTTGTGACCCGAACAAGTCAGGAAAGTGCAAATACCCCCCAAATGACCCCTTTTTTGAAAGTAGACATTTCAAGGTATTCAGTAAGAGGCATGGTGAGCATTTTGATGTTGTCATTTTTTTCCCACAATTCTTTGCAAAATGAATTATTTTTTTATTTTTTATTGTTTTCCACAAAATTGTCATTGTAATAGGTTATTTCTCTCACATGGAATGTGTATACCACAAATGACACCCCAAAATAAATTCTGCTACTCCTCCTGAGTATTACGATACCACATATGTGGGACTTTTACATAGCCTGGCCACTTAGAGAGGCCCAACATGCAGGGAGCGCCATCACGTGTTCTAGGAGCATAAATTACACATCTAACTTGTTGACTACCTATTATACTTTTGAAGGCCCTGGAGCACCAGGACAATGACACGCGACACTGACGTGGCACTGATGACAGGTGGCACTGATGACAGGTGGCACTAGTATGGGGCACTGATGACACGTGACACTGACAGATGGCACTAATATGTGGCACTGATATCATGTGGCACCAATACGTGGCACTGATGACAGATGGCACCGACACGTGACACTGATGACAGATGGCACTGATGACCGATGGCACTAATATGTGGCACTGATGACACGTGCACTGGGGACACAGATGGGGACAGATGGGGACACAGATATGGGGACAGGTGACGGATGGGGACACAGATATGGGGACAGGTGACGGATGGGGACACAGATATGGGGACAGGTGACGGATGGGGACACAGATATGGGGACAGGTGACGGATGGGGACACAGATATGGGGACAGGTGACGGATGGGGACACAGATATGGGGACAGGTGACGGATGGGGACACAGATATGGGGAGAGATGGCACATTCCGTTTTTTTTTTTTTTTTTTTTACTTACGGCGCTGCAGCCGTTGATCTCTCTCTCCTCACACGCTGTCTGTGTGAGGAGAGAGCGCGGCGCTAACAGATGATCTCATATGTTTTCATATGAGATCATCTGTCATTGGACACGCCAATCTCGCTGTAAACGGCCGCTGTGATTGGCCGTTTACAGCGATATGTGACCGGCTGTGTCCGACGGACACGGCCAGCACAGAACTTCCCCGATACGCGCTCTCAGGAGCGCGCATTAGGGAAGTAAACAACAGGACGTCCAGGGACGTCCTCCCAGCAGAGAGCGTCCGCGCTGCAGCCGTCTTTCGGAAGAGGTTAAATATCTCTATGCAGTGCTAAATATAAATAACCAATTATATGGTTAGGGAGCAAAATATTTAATCCACTCTGAGAATAACAGACAGAAGACATATACTTTTTTAGGCCAATTTGTTGTTGGGCAGATTAATAAACACAAATTGCTGCAAAAACGCATTACATGCTTTTCTGCAGCTTCTCCATTGAAGTATATTGAACCAAAAAAGCAGAGTTTTGCGTGGAAAAAAAAAAGTCCCTGACCCTTTCCAAACAGTAGCGGCTGAAAAAAAGCAAAGATGTGAACGTGTCCCATAGTAAACCATGTAAATGAACTGTAGTGGGTTTCTGCAAAAAGCACCAAAAAACACATAGATGTGAACCAGGCCTGAGACGTTTAGTAACATAATGTGTTTAAAAAAAAAAAAAAAAAAAAAAACTAAAAATTAGCCCTTTATATTAAAAAAAAAAAAAAAAAAAAAAAAAAAAAAGCAGATAATCACTACTGTAGGGGTTCATTTTTTTTACTTAGAACTGTGAAAGTAATATTTACAATAGCAATTATTTGCTATTTTTGTACTATAAGGGCTCATTTTATTTTTTAACCCCATTATATTACTGGCCGATTAATCGATTATGAAAATAGTAATCAATTCATTTCATAATCGATTAGTTGTTTCAGCCCTAATCCGTTTGTTTTTCGAAAAAAAATAAAAATAAAAATAAAAAAACAGGCGGACCTAGAAATAGAACATGTTTCAAATCAATCCGACGGACTAAAATCGTGAAATCCAAAAGGACCAAATACGACGCAAGGGAAGCTATTGAACTTTCTTGTTTAGACTCGTTTATGTCATCACGTTCAAAATGAACGGACGTGTGGGGCCAAGTCTGTTCGTTTTGAAAGTCAGTCGGAACTCCGCCGGGAAGACCGTCGGACCTAGTTTGCCGGAAAGTCCGGTCGTGTGTATGCGGCATTACTCACATACACACACACACACACCACACAACACACACACACACACACACACCACACACACACACACACACACACACACACACACACACACACAATAAACACACACACACACACGGGCCAATTTAGACCTACTGCAGAGGGGCCGGTCTGATGCATTGTGAATAGAGGAGGGCAGCTGCCCAGAATAGGCGCCATTCAGAGAATGTCTTGCATTTATTGAATGAATGCAAAGTGTTCTCCGATTGGATGAGGTGAAGAGGCAAAGTGGTGACATCACGACATAGGACACGGAAACAAGTGGTGATCACCGGAAGTAGCAGCGTCTATATCTGTGCTTACCACCTACTAAGCATTTGCACGAGTACTGGTACTCATGCAAATGCTCGGATACCTGAAACCAATAACTTTCAGACTCGGTTCTTTCAGCAGGATTCTCCCAATGACAGCTGAAATGTTAAAAAAAATTTTTTTTTTAAAGTGTTTCTTTAGATTAAGCAACCCGCCAAAACTTGTAACGGAAGAGACGTTCTGTCACCGCCATCTTGGTACACCCTGCACCTGTCCACAGTAAGGACACAGTGAGAAGGCAGCAAGCGGACATCTTGTTACACCCACCGGAGTTTTGCATTTCACAATTAAGTAAACTGTAAACAGTAAACTGAGCTTATATAGAGAAATACAGCATTTAAAAATCCCTGACTGTTTAGATGTTTGATTTTAAAAGCAGCGGCGAGCCTGCTCATCTCACAGGTTGGCTAATCTGACAGAACACAGCTGCTTGTCAGTGTTCTGTCACCGGTCCCTGCACCCCGGGGCACCCTCCCCTGTCACCGGTCCCTGCCCCCCGGGGCACCCTCCCCTGTCACCGGTCCCTGCCCCCCGGGGCACCCTCCCCTGTCACCGGTCCCTGCCCCCCGGGGCACCCTCCCCTGTCACCGGTCCCTGCCCCCTGGGGCACCCTCCCCTGTCACCGGTCCCTGCCCCCCTCCCCTGTCACCGGTCCCTGCCCCCCAGGGCACCCACCCCTGTCACCGGTCCCTGCACCCCGGGGCACCCTCCCCTGTCACCGGTCCCTGCCCCTCGGGGCACCCTCCCCTGTCACCGGTCCCTGCCCCCCGGGGCACCCTCCCCTGTCACCGGTCCCTGCCCCCCTCCCCTGTCACCGGTCCCTGCCCCCCGGGGCACCCTCCCCTGTCACCGGTCCCTGCACCCCGGGGCACCCTCCCCTGTCACCGGTCCCTGCCCCCCGGGGCACCCTCCCCTGTCACCGGTCCCTGCCCCCTGGGGCACCCTCCCCTGTCACCGGTCCCTGCCCCCCTCCCCTGTCACCGGTCCCTGCCCCCCGGGGCACCCTCCCCTGTCACCGGTCCCTGCCCCCCTCCCCTGTCACCGGTCCCTGCCCCCGGGGCACCCTCCCCTGTCACCGGTCCCTGCCCCCCGGGGCACCCTCCCCTGTCACCGGTCCCTGCCACCCTCCCCTGTCACCGGTCCCTGCCCCCCGGGGCACCCTCCCCTGTCACCGGTCCCTGCCACCCTCCCCTGTCACCGGTCCCTGCCCCCCGGGGCACCCTCCCCTTTTATAGGTCCCTGCCCCCGGGGCACCCTCCCCTGTCACCGGTCCGTGCACCCCGGGGCACCCTCCCCTGTCACCGGTCCCTGCACCCCTGTATACAATATAGTACCCCCTGTACACAATGTAGCGCCCCCCTGTAAACAATGTAGTGCCCCCCTGTAAACAATGTAGTGCCCCCCTGTGTAGTACCCCCTTGTATACAATTAAGTCCCCCCCTGTGTACAATGTAGTGCCCCCTGTGTACAATGTAGTGCCCCCTGTGTACAATGTAGTGCCCCCCGTGTACAATGTAGTGCCCCCCGTGTACAATGTAGTACCCCCTGTATACAATGTATCTCCGGTCACTCACACTCGGAGGACACGAACTGTCCCACAGCGGACGATCCTCCTCCGGCGCTCTCCACGAACTGCACCTCAGATACGATGATATTGTCCTCCAGCACCGACCCGCACCCCGTACACACCGCATCCCCCCGGGCCGCGTCCACATCAATGTCCGTACAGCCGCAGTTCTTACACACCCGGCTACTCATCCTGCCGGCTGCCAACAACACGTGTGCTGGGGAGAGAACCGGCACCACTACAGAAGCCAGCAGCCGGCTCCAATCCGGGCCTACACAAGGCGGCGCTGCAGGCCACTTCCAGCTCCAGGTGTCGCGAGATTTCACCGCTCAACTCAGAAAGTTCTCACGTATTAAAATTGGCCACTAGATGTCTCCCCTCAGCACCGCCATCAATAATGGCTTTTCTCGCCCGCCATCTAGTGTTCATATATCAGTACTACTAGTCATGTAATGAGGTGATAATTGTTTTTTGAGGTGACAAAATAAACAATTTTTATAAAACATTCGTTTTCACCTTTTTATCAGCCCCATTCACAACGCCGCACCTTACTTGCTTTTATTATGCACATTCTACATGTGACAGCAGCCTATTCATTTGAATGGGCTGTCATACGAAAAACAAATGCGCCAAAAGAAGCTCCAGGACATTTTCTGGTGTTTAACGTCACAAATTTTTTTTACTGCGCATTTTGTCACGTGTTGCACATTTGCCAGCTGCATGTGGTTTACCCCCTTTTGTGACCAGGCCATTATTTGCGATACGGCACTGCGTTCATTTACCTGACAATTGCGCGGTCGTGCGATGCTGTACCCAAATAAAATTGATGTCTTTTTTCCCCACAAATAGAGCTTTGGTAGTATTTGGTCACCTCTGTGGTTTTTATTTGTTGCCTTATAAAAAAAGAAAAACACCAACAATTTAAAAATAAAGACACATTTTTTACTTTCTGCTATAAAACATAACCAATAAAAAATGTAAAAATCGAATTTCTTCATAAATTTAGGCCAATGTGTATTATGATACATATTTTTGGTAAAAAATAAATCCCAATAAGCGTATATTGATTGGTTTGCGCAAACGTTATAGCGTCTACAAACTATGGGAAAGATTTATGGCATTTTCATTGATTTTTTACTAGTAACGGTGGCAATCAGCGACTTATAGCGGGACTGCGCTATTGCGGTGGACAAATCGGACACAAACTGACACTTTTGCTACTTTGTGGGAACCAGTGACACTAATACAGTGATCAGTGCTAAAAAAATATGCACTGTCACTGTACTAATGACACTGGCTGGGAAGGGTTTAACACCAGGGGCGATCAAAGGGCTAATTTTGATCCTAACAATGTGTTTTTTCACTGTGGGGGAGGTGCTTTTACTATGGGAAGGCATTGATCTATGTTCCTGCTTTGCAGAGACACAGGATCAGTACCTTCCCTTCTGACAAAACGACAATCTGCCTTGCTTACATACACAGATCGCTGTTCTGGCTCTCTGCCTAACAATCAGCTACCAGCGGACATTAAGTCCACTGTACCCTCAGATCAGCTGCCGCTGTGTCTAATCACAGCAGGAGCAGGTCGCCAGCGGCGCGCATGCGCACCCCAGACCCGGAAGTGCAGGATCACCTACTAGGTACATGATCCTGCGCAGGAAAGCCATCTTGCCGCCGTATATGTACAGTATACGGTCGGTGAGTATGAAAGGAGATGCCGCCCACTAAGCCTCCGCTCCTCATGAGAGCTCCCGCCCTACCGTGAACACTCAAGGGCTGGCTCTGCACAATGATGTGGAAAAATTGGTCCTGGACTGCCGCACTCCATGAGAAGTCATCTTTATTATAGAAATTTAAAAAGATCCAAACACAGTCACATCAAAAAGGACATACAGGGACAAAATTACTAACGTGTTTCACAGGTAGCTATGAGTAAGCATCCAACAATGTGAAACGCGTTAGTCATTTTGTCCCTGTATGTCCTTTTTGATGTGACTGTGTTTGTATATTTTTAAATTTCTATAATAAAGATGACTTCTCATGGAGTGCGGCAGTCCAGGACCAATTTTTCCATATACGGTCGGTGAGTGGTTAACAAATAATGGCACTGTAAGCGTGACTACCCATTTGCTTGCATTTTTCTCATGTTCCCGGAACATGTGTGGAAACACGTATTTTCATCTGGTGCTCCTGCCAGTAAAGCCTCGTACACACGATCGGATTGTTGGTCAACAAAACCATGGACTTTTGTCCGAATGGCGTTGGCCCAAACTTTGTGTTGCATACAAACGTCAAGGAATTATCGGCCAACAAACACGAACGTAGTGACGTACTACGCTTTTTCAGCTCTTTAGCGCCACCCTTTGGGCTCCTTCTGCTAATTTCGTGTTAGAAGAAGTTTGGTGAGTGTTGATTCGCGGTTTTCAGTTTGTTTCTGAACGGCCGTTCTTCAACCAGACATGTTGCATAATCGGAGGAGATAACGTGTTATTTATTATTGGCCTTGGAGTTATTGCTTTGACATTATTTTTTTGGTTGAATAAGTTTGGCTTCAATTTGTTAGTGTGCCTAAATCTGCTAGTGCATCTAAAAATTCCCTCCCCCAGACCGAGAATGCTGCTGTCTGTCATGCCCCCTGTACTCCTCCATCCAGAGGTAAGCTGCAAAATATGACATTTTTGGTTTGGGGTTGAACACCATTTCATTACCCAACTTTGAGAAAGGTAAAAGTCCCCTCTTGCAGTGGCGGCTGTATTGACACTGCATGGGTTACATTTTGGCTCCCATCCAGGAGCTGTAAAAAGCAGTTTTAGTTGCCTGATCCACCACCCCCCAGCAGACAACGCTCCCCTATGCTCTATCAGTGGAAGGTTCCTTAGGGTCCTCACGTTTCATGCAGCGATATTGTCCCTGCATCAGTCTTGATGATGTCAGAGGAACTTAGACTGGCAGAGTGCAATGGAGAAGAGGCTGCAGGGACCAGCCTAGCAGCACGGGGGAGCCTGCGGGAGCAGAGGATCAGGTAAGTAAACTTTCTGTATCCAATTTCGTAAGTGGGGCTTTGTGGTTGGCTAGATTTGGCGCTGAGCACAAATCCCTACACCCGCTCCTGTCCTGCTAGAACACTGCTCCTCCTGTTGAGGCCAAACCCATATTGTACCCCACTCTGTGCCAGAGGCCTCCACACAACATTCTTGGCCGTTGACCTTTATATCCCAAGGATGTTATGTCCACACATATGAGTAGAATTGCTGCACTTTACTGAATTCAGGGAATGGCATAACAGTCACATTGACATACATTCCGAAATCACTTTACAATACATAGTCAATCACATTTAGTGGACAGTCCGCAGTAGTCACATGTAAAAGCATATGCAGCACTTTCAGCAGCCATCCCCTCCAACAGTCTCTACTTCCATCTAGAGTATTTAGTAATCACAGGACTGTGCTCTCTGTAGTCACCTCTTCCATAGGTACACCTCTTCTAGGACCCTCCAGGGGAATACCCTCACTCAGGAAACTCTTTGCCTAGTCTAAAATTCTATTTTGCAATCTGCCCAAGCCCCCTCCTCCATAAGGGTCAGAAAGCCAACAGCTGTCTCTCCTGGGTGCAGGAATACTCCTCCCTGACCTCTTTCCCTGGACATGGCATCCACATGCTGGTTACATCTGTGCTAGTGTGGGGTACTTGGCTTCCATACCCCAAATGCACTAGGGCTCCTCCCAATCTGGCTTATAATTGGGCACTAACTCACCCATGACATCATTGTTGAAGGGCTGTTAAAAGGGACCTAGCACCTGATGACACTGCTGTAATCAGACGCTTTTGTGGCACAGAGCCATCCAGTGGCAAACTAGCTAACTGCACCTGCCTACAGTCTCCTATACAGAATCAAGTAGATAACCCTAGTAGCGTAGGTGCAGTCCCACCACAAGGGAGGGCTGTTTAGTTTTCCAGAGTTCAGCTTTATAAATCTTACAGTGACACTAACTGATATCCTTGTTCTCCAAAAATAATCCATACGCATCTATTACTTAATGGCCTTGTATTCTATTTTTCATGAAATTGTTTCTTACTGTATTTATCTGTATCTTTGCAATGTCCATCATAGTCCTTGGTCCCTACATCTCAGAAGTGAGCAAGAGAGGGTGGGAGGCGAGCAAGAGAGGGTGGCTACATTCCTAGATATAGTGGGACCATGCAGAATGAAATAGCCTCGCTCGAATGCCCTGTACACACGGTCGGACATTCCGACGACAAAACCCGTCAGATTTTTTCCGATGGATTTTGGCCCAAACTTGTGTTTCATACACACGGTCGCACAAAGTTCAGAACGAGGTGACGTACAACAGGACTATAAAGAGGCCAGTAGCCAATAGCTTTTGTCTCGTAATTTATTCCGAGCATGCGTGGCACTTTGTGCATCGCAATTGTCTACACACGATCGGAATTTAAACGATCGGATTTTGTTGTCGGAAAATTTTAGATCCAGATCTCAAACATTGTGTGTCGGAAATTCCGACGGAAAAAGTCAGATGGAGCCCACACACGATTGGAATTTCCGACAACATAATCCGATCGAACATTTTCCGTCAGAAAGTCCGACCGTGTGTACGGGGCATAACAGTAATTTGGACCACAGCATTTGGAGGAGGTGTTGCCAATGCATACTTGGATAGAATTTCTTTTAAACCAGAAGTTCGTGTCACTTTAAGGGGCATATTTATAAAGCAGTGAATGTGACTTTCACCAAACATTCACTGGGGGTAAGTCAATCACTTTCATTTAAAACACATGCACCTGCAAGATTCACCTGCAGTGAATTTCGCATTCGCTGCTTTTTACATTTGCCCCAAAGCCTTCAAAGTAGAATTCAACTCAATTTTTTATTAAACTGCGGACAGGTAGGGTTTTTTCTTAGTTTTTTTTTACAGAAAAAACCCCAATTTGGGCTCTTCTGTTATAAATGCCTCCCTTTCCCTCTCAGCGGTAATGTACAGTAAGCTGTTCATGCGCAAGTCAGAGTACATTTATGGCACTGCTCTGTGGCATGATGAAGTTACACCCATGTGCATGGGCAGGAGTGACATCATTGAGGCCTGGAAATTCAAGTGGCCGAACAGAGCCGACCCAGAACAGGGAATTGCCTGGGACCAGCTGGAGTGCTGACAGCTCAGTGTTGGAGGGCCTCGTTTGATAGGTGGTTCTGCCCATAATGTGCTAATATGTTGTACATACTAGCACATTATGGCATAATCCTCCTGGGGGCCCATTAAAAAAAAAAAAGAAGCTGAGCGTAATTCTGCTTTCAATTATCGGTTGCAGGTTTGAATTTGTTATTTTGAAAAAACAGTATAAGGGAAAAAAGTTATGAAATCTTGTGGGTTTATCAAATCAATTTTAGGATTGTTGTCACGTTCAGGGGCCAGGCTCAGGGACCAGTAGCTATAGCAGTAAAGAGACTCCCACTGACCAGCAGGATAGGTGTACAAGCAGCTCACCCTGGCTGATGACGTGGGCTCACCCGATGCATGGCGTGCAAGCACTAACCAGTAGCTCCTGATGGTGGAGATGGGTTTTGCTGTGTTAGTAGCTGGTCAAGGTCTTCAGGATTGCCCCACCAGGAGGTAAGCAAGCCATGGTCCAGTAGCAGATATAGCAGGTAGAGATAAAGCAGAAGCATAGTTAGTAAACAAGCCAAAGGTCGGTAATGAATGGTTGGAGGTTGGGATTGAGCGGAAGCGTAGTTGAGAAATTAGCCAAAGGTCAGTAACAAGTGGTAGTGAAAATACAGACGACAGCAGGAGTGACAAGAGTGAGCTACTGGAGAGAGCACAATAAGAGGACATGCACGGCATGGCTTAAACAGGAAGTTCATGGGAGGAGCAAGGAGTTCAAGGTTCACCAGAAACAAGGCACAAGACAGGATTGTCCAAAGAATCAGACAGGGAGCTGTCCAACATCTCAGGTGGCTCAGCAACAAGAGCTACTGCTGGACGCAGACAAGGTCATGGGTTCAAATCCTGACAGTTGCTTATCCTTCATGTCTCTCTTTCTCATTATGGAAACTTGGGAGGAATGTAAGATATAAAATAGCACTCAATTCCGGGATAGCTGTATTGGGCACAGAGTAAAATCTCCATGAATGCTTATGCTTTTCAGCTCAAACAGGGCCTAAATATTAGCCCATAGTTGGGAGGTATGTACATATCTGTATGATCTGATGTTTTATCAGCTATCTCAAGTTCAGCTTTAGGCTGGAGCTGTGAACCATGGTAGTTGTCTTTTCCACAGTTCAGTTTATTTCTGTGTTCTACCTGCTGCTAGGTCATGAGTTGCCAGCTGGCCTCTATATATACATATATAATACTTTTGTGAGCTCAAGTCTCTCTGTTCTTCTTACCTCCATAAAAATCCGTCTTTTAAGAGTATAGAGTTGAATAAGTAATTGTATGGTTTGAAGTGACTCTAGAATAGATAGTTTGGGAGTGAAGCACCCTATAAAAGTAGATACATGTGGAACCTGTATGGCAGGCTGGGAGTTCAGTCTTCTCTTGTTTTTTCAGAACTGACGGCGCCACCATTTCACCATTGTTGCCAACCATTTTCAGGTGTGTCAGATGGTAAGTCCTTGGGTGTGATGTAAAGGCGACAGATGGAAGCTCACACTGGGAAGACACCTGGTTCCAAGTATATCAAAAAAGCTTTAGCTTCACCTCCTCCCAAGCCACACACCTTTAATGCATTTTACCCGCTCATGAGCTTAGTTGTATGTGTTGTACCTCATTAGAGGGGAATAGACATGTGCACAATAGAAAAATTTGTTTATTTTTGTTTAGTTTCTTTTGTTTCCGTTGATTCGTAAGTCGTCGGTGTTCGTCTTCTTAACGATTCGTACATTCGTAAGTCGTCGGTGTTCGTATTCGTAACGATTCGTATTTTCGTAAGAGTTATTTTTTCGTTGATTCGTTTTTCCGTTAGTTTAATTTTTGTTTATTCGAAATTCGGACGCATTCGTATTTTCGTAGATTTAGTTACATTCGTACTTTCGTTAGATTGATTTATTCGTACTTTCGTAACATTGTTTTCGTAGATTCGTAAATTCATAATTTTATGTAATGTGTATGCTATTATTACATTTTAAGAGAAACGGAAAATTATGAATCGAAAAAAAAAGTTACGAATGTACGAATTTTTTCATTCAATCCATTCGAAGCACGTTAAGCAGCGCCATTGTAAGAGACACGGAAAATTACGAATCGAAAAAAAAAAAAAAAAGTTACCAATGTACGAATTTTTTCGTTCAATCCATTCGAAGCACGTTAAGCAGCGCCATTGTAAGGGACACGGAAAATTACCAATTCACCAAAAAAAAAATTTTTTACGAATGTAAGAATTTTTTTCGTTCATTTTGATTTTCGTTGTTCCTGTTTTCGTTTTTCGGATTTTCTTCTTTCGTAGTTTTGTTGTTTCTAATTTGGTTATTTCGGATTTTGTTGTTTTTGGATTTGTTCGATTCGAACATTCGTTAAAATTTTTTGCGAATCGTTCGTTCATTCGTATGATAACGAATGAACAAATATAACGAATTTTAACGAAAAAAGAAAAAAAACTAAACGAATTGCACATGTCTAGAGGGGAATAGCTTTAAAGGGGGAGAAGCTAAAGCCTTTTCTGATACACTTGGAACAAGGCGCCTTCCTGGTGTGTTTCTATTTTTTTTTTCATAGTTGGCTATCGGGCAAGACAGGCCCTTGTGAAGTCAGCACCCGACAGTGTTGGAATCATTGGGTTGAACATGGAGGGGCTTTGAGCGCAATCTTTATCTGATTGGGAGTACAGCAGGGTGCACACTATCTGACACATGCGGAAAAGTCGTATAACGGCAGCTCGAGTAGTAGAGCACACCTTAACTTTTATGCACAGGTGCAAGATCCTTTAACTTTTATTCCCACAATTCTTTGGGCTCCAGAGGCGGCTCTAGGCTTTGTGAGGCCTTAGGCAAATCTTAAACATGAGGCCCCACCCACGCCCAAAACCGGAAAAATAATTCAAGCGATAAAAAAAATAACTGTACAAATTGCATATATTAAGAGGAGATCCACAGAGCCCGGCAGAAGGGGAGGAGTTGGGAGAGGGGAGTACATGGAGCCACCCACTGACCCAGGGATGTCACCCCTGGCAGTGCTGAATTGAACAGTCCGCCCCTGGCAGGGGTAAAAGTAGTAGCGGGCAGAGAGACGTCCCTGGGGACACCGACTGGGGGACATCCCCTCCAACTCCCACACACGTCAGACAAATTAGGCGGCCGCGAGGCCCCTGGGAGTGCGAGGCCTAAGGCGACCGCCTAATTTGCCTAATTAGAGAGCCGCCTCTGTTGGGCTCCCATAGGGTCCTGAGATTATGCTACTCAGTCACCCATAGCATATTTGGAAGGTTTATAACAGCCTCTTCTGGTCATATTACCAAGAAAAAAGTCTCTACCTATACTTCAATCCACATGGTGAACACTGTGAATATATTCTGAGTTTTAATTTTTGTAAATTAATAGACATGACTGCATATTGTACATCACAGTTGTATATTGATTTTGAAGTTTGTTCATGTGTTTTAATAAATCACTTTTAATTTATCCTTGTTGTCTTTAAATATTTTATAAATATGTGGTTGTCTTTAAATGTTTCATAAAATTCTTGTGTGAATGATGAGGTGAGACATAAATATGATTGGTCACCAACATCTGAATTACATTATATTGTCAAAAGTATTGGGCACCTGCCTCTATACGCACATAAACTTTAATGGCATCCCAGTATTAGTCTGTAGGGTTCAATATTGAGTTGGCCCACCGTTTGCAGCTATATCAGCTTCAACTTTTCTGGGAAGGCTGCCCACAAGGTTTAGGAGTGTGTCTATGGGAATGTTTGACCATTCTTTCAGAAGCGCATTTGTAAGGTCAGGCGTTGATGTGGACGAGAAGGCCTGGCTCACAGCCTCTGCTCTAATTCATCCCAAAGGTGTTCTATCAGATTGAGGTCAGGACTCTGTGCAGGCCAGTCAAGTTCCTCCACCCCAAACTCGCTCATCCATGGCTTTATGAACCTTGCTTTGTGCACTGGTGTGCAGTCATGTTGGAACAGAAAGGTGCCATACCCAAACTGTTCCCACAAAGTTAGGAGCATGAAATTGTCCAAAATGCTTTTTTCATCCATATATACAGTTGAATTAATGTGCTTTCACTTCCTCATGTCACCTCTATGCTACCAGAACTCTCACCTTAAAAGGAGTGGTGTTAAATCAATCTTGGCTTGTTCCAGAGTATCCAGGTGATCCCTTGGTGATGGTCCCTTTAACCGCTTCCAGCGCGGCTGCGCAAAATCACATACGTGATTCCGTGCACGAGGTCTGGGGCGTTACTTAGTGTCAGATTTGTCTGCCGCAATGTCGGAGTCCCGCTAAAAATCCCTGATCACTGCCACTACTAGTAAAAACAATAAAACATTTCAAAATTGTTGGTCTTTTTTTGTTTATAGCGCAAAAAATTTAAAACGCAAAAGTGATCAAATACCAACAAAGAAAGCTCTATTTGTGGGAAAAAAGGACATCATATTTATTTGGGTACAGCATCACATGACCGCACAATTTTCAGTTAAAACAACGCAGTGCAGTATCGCAAAAAATGGCCTGGTCAGGAAGGGGGTAAAACCTTCCGGGGCTGACGTGGTTAAGACTCCTGCTCCTATGCTCAATCCTCATGTTAGGGTAAAATAAAGTATTCCCCCCATGGTGTAGTATTTATAAGGAAAAATGTTATTGTAGCAATGTGGACTACAATAATAAATTACAGTGATCCTCCGGTATTTCTATGCATCGCATGTCGCTCTAGTGTCCAGAGTTATCAACTGACATCATGTCTGTGAGCCAAACTAAAGGGATTGTGGGATGAGTAGTTCCTCAGACTGATAATTGCTTCGCATGACTCTGTACCTGGACTACATATCCCAGGGATCTTTGCTACCATCGGAGAGATTGCTGGGAGGAACTATAAAAGAAACCACAGCTCCACCCTGCGCTCTTTTCCTCCTGGGCCTGATGCGAGACAGACCTCTAAGTGCATGGGGAGAGAGGTCGCGGCCTACCACGCGGTGTACCAGATTCCAACCCTGATGAGATGGGCCTAGCACTGCTTGCTGTTCGTCAGACATCCATCCAACACCACTTCGGTCGCCTGCCAACCTGTGTTCTGAGCTTCGCATCGGGAGATTGATACGGCGGATCCGCTGTACGCGTGTTGCTACAGGAGCTGCTGTCCAGAGGGCATTAAATTGGCCTGGTAGTTGGTGAGAGGGCAATCGCTCCCACCTTTACAAATCCTTTTCTCATGGTTTCAATGAGACACTTTGCACAGACATCTTTACCTCAGGAATACTTTATTGAATCTATCTTGAACACTGTGCATAGACACCTTTAGCTTCTACCATTTCAAGAAACCTTATTGCTTGCTCTTACACCTTATTGGATACAATGAATGAGCTCCTACTCCCGGTGAAGACCATCAGATCTTCAACAGGGACATTGCTGTCATTTTTGCTACAAGGGTCCTTATACCATTTCCATTAAGTCTGACCTCTCATTAGGGTTAAGGGTTTATAGGCTGGCCGAGGTTTTCCCTTTAGAAACTTGTCAGTATAACCATTTAACTTTGTTTATCCTATTAGGTGCAAGCAGAACTCCACTGTACATGTGTATATAATAGACTGTTTTACCTGCAAATATCTTGGCTTGTGTTATTTGGAGGAATTCCTTTGTTGAGTTGGCGCTGTTGCCTAAAACTCAGCAGATCTATTACCTCCTCTTTGTGACAATGTCTTCTTTGAACTGAACTGAAACATTATCAGAACATAAACACATATAGTTGTCTGACTTATTGCTTCAAGGTGGTGCAAAGATGTCTGAACCCAGAGTGTCAGGTGGGTTGGAATGTCCCTCAGGTCATGGCAGTGCAGATGAGCAGGTAAATCCAAGCAGTCCCTTAGGGGGCCGTGCTACATTATTAAAATAGCAACTCTTACATGTAAAAAACGCTTTGTACTTGCCAGTCTCTTGTATCACTTCGGGGTCCAGGATGTCCTATGTGTTACATCACGGTACGTGACTCTAACAATGATCTTCTTTTATTTGCCCCCTTGTTGTCTGTTAACTATACCATTGAAAGCATTCTGTTATCCCTGTTTGATAAGTGCAGAAATATACCTGTTGACTTGGGACTACAGCTCAATCAGCCTTTATGTTTTGTAGAATAGACTAGGGGTGGGTCTGAGTAGTATAGTGTAGCACCCCTTAGTGTGTGCTACTAGTGTGAGTGTAGGAAAAATATATTCCGGCCAGGAATAACCTACAGGTAAGTCACTAAATTGGTCAGGGTTACTAAAGGCCAGCTCTCTGGTGCCTCCCTCTTGTGTCTGGAAGGTTGGAGAACCTTCTAGAATTAGAGGGCAGGGTTAGTAGGAGTTGTAATTAATATTTATGGATCCCCAGCGGTAGGCTGGCAGGGCACTGGGACAACCCCATAAATAGACATAGGCCATGCCAGCAGAGAGAGTCGGGTTGAAGATGGAGTGCTGAGGAGAGGCTGTTGGTGACCCTTGAGGAAACCCCTTCTGGGAATTGATGATATTTTGGGCCGGGTGCTCAGGAAGGCTGGCCTGGAAGGATCCTGACACAGGATGCGGTGGAAGGATTCATGCCAGAGAGGCAGCGGGAAGGACCAAGGAGAGTAGCCCAGCACAGAGCAGGGACAGACAAGGGGAGAGGCTGCCATCTGCAGAAGGCCTCAATTGAAGACCACACAGTGCCAAGTCTTTATCTAACCTTGCCCTGGCAGGTCTCCACGTGTGTGCCAGTTGGACAGGACTGGGAGGAAGATCAGCCAGGCGTGGCTGATGGCAGCCAGGTGGGTTAGCATTTTTCTGCAAGATAGTGGAGCTGGGATCAGTGGCCACAGGGAAGCAGAAGGAGGGATGTCATGCTGTTTGCTCATTGCACTACTTTGTCAAGGGGCTGAGAGTCCCTGCCTGTAATGGCCTTTGCTGAATTAACTGTAGAGACTGTTTGTCATGAACAGGTGTGACCAGATTGTGTGGACTGCAGAGAGGAGACCAAAATGCATGTAAAAGTAAAATAAGAATAATGTTTATTTAGTGATATATAAATAAGTAGACACCCCAAAATACAAACAGTGCTCAGCCAACAAACAGAAATCCACAAACAACAGATAATATATATATATATATATATATATATATATATATATATATATATATATATATATATATATCACACACACACACACACGGAAGTACAGAAATCAACACGTTAGCCAGCCCAGGGTCATACACGGGAGATCAGCAGATAACAAGGGCAGTTCCAGAATCACAAACGTTAGCCAGGCCAGGGTCATGCACGGAAGATCAGCAGATGAACAAGGGCAGGACGGGAGAGGGAAAATAAGGATGGGGAAGGCAACAAGGGAACAGGAACTCACGAACACAGGATAGGATCAGGATGGGATGGGATCAGGTCACGGGATCAGGTCACAGGTTCAGGTCACAGGGCGCATGGAAGGAAGATACCAAGGCCAGCGTGTGAGGGCTGCCAGTGATTGACCTCATGCGACTCCTCAGAAGGTGCTGTCTGCTCCACACTGCCGGGATCCATCCGCTGGTGGACGCCAGTACTGCGGCCCAGAGATGACATAACACCAACAGGGGAAGTCTCTCCTGGTTACAAACTGCCAGGAGACACCTGCTGGTGGACCACAGTACTGCACGCCAAATGATGGATCTTACCAGCGGACGGATCCTTTCCTGACACTGTTAGTTTCAGTGGCGGAATTACCAGGATCGCAACAGATGCACTTGCGACTTGGCCCTGGCATTCCGCCAGTGTGGGGGGCCCCAAGACCCCACACCTCCCCCTGTACCTCCGGCTGGCATCTAACTATACAGGGGAAGGGGGCGATTGGCAGCTCTGTGATGTCTGCGGGATGTCCCTCCAGCCAGCAGGTCCCGAGTGTCAGTGTATACAATGGAGAGGGGAGGGGACTCTGGGCAGGCTCCAAATTCAGTGCTTGTACACTCCCCTCTATACACTGACACTCGGGAAGTGAACTGTGCTGGCTGAAGGGACACCCCGCGGACATAACAAGAAAGCATGATGCTTCTTGCTTTTGGGCTTCTCATGTAAGGTAAGCCCGACACTGGCCCCCACCTGTAACACCCCACCTGTCTCCTGTGACACTGCCCCACCACCTGTGACACTGCCCCCCCCACCTGTCTCCAGTGACACTGCCCCACCACCTGTGACACTGGCCCCCCCACCTGTCTCCAGTGACACTGGCCCCCCACCTGTCTCCTGTGACATTGGCCCCCACCTGTGACACTGGCTGCCCCACCTGTCACCTGTGACACTGGGCCCCCACCTGTCTCCTGTGACATTGGCCCCCACCTGTGACACTGGCTGCCCCACCTGTCACCTGTGACACTGGCCCCCCACCTATGACACTGCCCCCCCCCACCTGTCTCTTGTGACACTGGCCCCCACCTGTCTCTTGTGACATTGGCCCTCACCTGTGACACTGGCTGCCCCACCTGTCACCTGTGACAATGGCCCCCCCACCTGTCTCCTGTGACACTGGCCCCCCACCTGTCTCCTGTGACACTGGCCCCCCACCTGTGACACTGCCCCCCCAACTGTCTCCTGTGACACTGGCCCCCACCTGTCTCCTGTAAAACTGGCCCCCCACCTGTGACACTGGCCCCCCCACCTGTCACCTGTGACACTGGCCCCCACCTGTCACCTGTGACACTGGCCCCACCCACCTGTCACCTATGACACTGCCTCCCCACCTGTGACACTCCCCCCCCACCTGTCACCTGTGACACTGGCCCCCCACCTGTCACCTGTAACACTGGCGGCACCCACCTGTCACCTGTAATACTGGCCCCCCACCTGTCACCTGTGACACTGCCCCCCACCTGTGACACAGCCTCCCCACCCATGACACTGGCCCACCACCTGTCACACTGCCTTCCCACCTGTCACCTGTGACACTGGCCCCCCACCTGTGACACTGGCCCCCCACCTATCACACTGCCCCCACCTGCCACATAGCCCCTCTTTTATCACACTGCCCACGTCATACTATTTCCCCATCACACTGCCCCCTTGACCCAATACCCTCCTGTCATACTGCCCCCCTCCTGTAACACTGCCCCTCCATCATTCTGCCCCCTCTTCACACTGACCTCTTCTGTCATATTTACCCCCCTCCTGTCACACTACCCCCTCTTGTTACACAGCCCCCTCCTTTCACAGTGCTCCCTCATTACACAGCCCCCCTCTTGCCATACTTCCCAGGTATCCTTTTCCTGTCACACTGCCCCCCTCTTGTCACAATATCCCCCTGTCATACTGTCCCCTCCTGTCACACTGCCCCCATCGTACTGCCCCTTCTTGTCACACCGCCCCCCTTCTTTCACAGTGCCCCCTCTTATCACACTCCCCCCTCTGGTCACACTTTCCAGATACCCTTCTTTGGTCACACTGCCCCTGTCACACTGCCCTCATCCTTTCACAATACCCCCCCCCCCCATCATACTACGGGTCAGGGGCCCTTCATGCTTTCTTGCACTGGGGCCCTGAAGGTTATAGTTATGCCTCTGGTTAGTTTCCTGAAGAGTGAGCAGCAGGTGCTGTACTGAAAAACTAAGTTTGTGCAGGAGGAAGGAAAAGTGGACTATTTGTAAACAGAGAGAAAGTGCGCCTTTGTGAATAGTTTTGAATTTTTTTTTCAAGTTGGGAATCCCATAATTCCTTATCCCATCCAGGTTATCAACTCCTAAAAAAACAACAAGAAAAAGCCAAGGACTGATTTCTGTGTCTGTGTGAATGAAGGAAGTGCTAAGTGACTGGCTGTGCAGCAGTGGAGACCCCGGACATTAGTGACTCCTATGGGGGTAGTGCTACAATAGGAAAAGACAACTGGGTAGGCTGACAACTTTCTATTTATGAAAATGCTGCTTTGTCAGTCCAGGAGAGAACTTCAGCCCAGGCACATCAACAGGTATTTGTATGCAGAGGCGTATCTAGTGAAAATGGCGCCTATGGCAAGAACTGAAACGGTGCCCCTGTCAAAACATTTGAAACCCATCTTTCAGATAACCTTAACAAACAAAAAAACAGCACCCATAAATGCGGTAACATCAGCACCCATAAATGCGGTAACATAACATCAGCACCCATAAATGCGGTAACATCAGCACCCATAAATGCGGTAACATCAGCACCCATAAATGCAGTAACATCAGCACCCAAATATGCAATAACATCAGCACCCATAAATACGGTAACATAACATCAGCACCCATAAATGCGGTAACATCAGCACCCATAAATGCGGTAACATCAGCACCCATAAATGCGGTAACATCAGCACCCATAAATGCGGTAACATCAGCACCCAAAAATGCGGTAACATAACATCAGCACCCATAAATGCGGTAACATCAGCACCCATAAATGCGGTAACATCAGCACCCAAAAATGCGGTAACATAACATCAGCACCCATAAATACGGTAACATAACATCAGCACCCATAAATACGGTAACATAACATCAGCACCCATAAATGCAGTAACATCAGCACCCATAAATGCTGCGCCAGCGTCTCTGACACTGTACATAGGTAGAGAGGGAGTAGGATCACACGCACACACGCAAAATCGCACATGATGACTTTAAGACCCCTTTCACACTGGAGGCGTTTTTCAGGCGCTACAGCGCTAAAAATAGCGCTAGCATAGCGCCTGAGAAAAGCCTCATCTGCAAACCCAGTGTGAAAGCCCAAGTGCTTTCACACTGGGGAGCTGCGCTGGCAGGGTGTCACAAAAAGTCCTGCCAGCAGCTACTTTGTAGCGGTGGAGGAGCGGTGAATACACCGCTCCTTCACCGCTCCTGCCCATTAAAAACAATGGGGCAGCGCCGCCATACCACCGGCAAAACGCTGCTGCAGCGGCATTTTGTGGGTGGATTTAACCCCTTTTTGGCTGAATAGCGCTGCTAAAATGACGGTAAAGCGACGCTAAAAATAGCGCCGCTTTACCACTGATGCCCGGGGCGGCTCACTGTTAAAGAGGTCTAAGTCATCATCATGTGCAATTGTGTGTGTGTGTGTCAGGCCCAAGCAGAAGCAAGTAGCCAACCAAATATATGCTCAATATGGATTAAATAAATATGCATAGCAATAGATATTATAAATAAAGTGTAATAAAAGTGATTTGTGCAAGTAGTACCTGCTGTTGCACAAATCACTTTTATTACACTTTATTATATCTATAGCTAAGCATATTTATTTAATCCAAATTGAGCATATATTTGATTACTTTGCTGGTTACTGCTACACAGTACACATGATGTGCACATGATGATGATGAGACTGTGCTGCTGTACAAGACTAGTTACAGTACCTGCTGCTGCTGCTTGGGGGGGGGGGGGGGGGATTCCAATTGTTTTTTCTCCGTCTGGTGTCTCATTCTTCTTCTCCTGGTCTCCAGCCTCCATGTTCTTCTTCAAGTCCTCACTGACCACGTGACGTCACAGCACCATCAGCACGTCACAGTCACACTGTCACACAGTCCCGGGAGACCGCCGAGAAGAGACACTAAAGCCGCTGCGCAGAGGAGGGTAGGCGGAGCCTTAGGCTCCGCCTCCGCTAGTTACTCTATGGCTACGTAGGTGACCCGGGCGCTCACTCTGGCCAGAGCCAACTCATCGGCCATCATGGGGGGCGCCTGGGCACCTGTAGCTTCCCTGCTCACTCCCTGATGTTTTTTGCTCCGGCGCTGCGCTCCAGCAGGCCAGTCGTGGCACCAGGGATTGGATTAGTGTGGGAGGCGGCCGAAAGAGGACGGGTGGGAGTCAAACTCTATTTCTTGTGCGGGCTGGCTTTTTTGCGCCCCCCCCCCATGGCGCCCATGGTACTTGCCATGGCTGCCATACCCTAGGTACGCCACTGTTTGTATGGTCTTTAAAATAACTAAAGGCAAAATGTTTCTATAGCGTAGGGCAGGGGTTTCCAAACTTTTTCAACAAAAGGCCAGTTTACTTTAGGGGGGCCGGACAATGGTCAGTGTGAGTAGAAAATGTCCCGGCATCACTGGGAGTAGACACTGCCCCATCATTGGTTTTAACAGTTGGAATAGTGCCCCATTGTTGGTTTTAGCAGAAGTAAAAGTGCCCCATGGTTGGTATGATAGGGAGGAATAGTGCCCCATGGTTCGTATCAATGGGAGTGTAGCAAGGTCCCAGGCCTCCTTTGGTCTAATGAGAACATCCAGGGCCAGAGACAGCCGACATCCTTCTGTGTATAGTGGGTTGTGAGGCATGGTGGGTGTAAGATGAATAAAGTCATCGGAGCGCCAGACACTTCTTGAATGCAAAAGAGAGTTTATTTCTCTTAACAAACGTTTTGGTGAAAGAGGGTTAGGGCCAGGACACCCTTTGGTAGTTCAATTGGCAGACTCCGAGACTTTGATAGGAGGACAGCCATGCAGGCAAAGGCATCCAGCAAGATGCCACATCTGTATGCGCAGGAATGCTGTCTCCTATGGTAACAGTCTTTAACAGTTTCTAACACAAAGCTTAACAGTTCCTTTCTATTCCACTACAATCACTTCTTGTAGTTCTTCAGCCCACTGAGTCTCTCACTAGACCTGCTGATTCACTGTCACTGAATCCCTTGAGCTCCTCCAATCTTTACGGTAGTATCTTCCTCAAGCGTCACCCCAGCTTCTCTGCTGGGTCCCTAGCTTGACACTCGAGATACCTATCAAGTGTCACCCCACTGGCTTGCTCAGTCCCTGTCTTGACACACAAGTTTGTTCTGCAAGCGTCACCTCCACTGGCTGGGTCCCTGTCTTGATACCCACTGAAGTTTCCCAATTCTTCACCATCCCTGGTTGGTGAGAATACTGCTCCGGTACTTGCTTCAGTTACTCACTGTGGTCCCTGGTAACAAGATGGTTGGTCCCTTAGTGGCGACAGCTTCCCTACTACTTTTGACCACGACAGGTTCTCCGGCTGGCAGAACCATCACTTTTGGTTGGACTCCCAGCCGCAGTCCCAACCCTGCGCTGCTCTCTTGCTTCTGGATAGGCCCTCAGACAGCCTTACAGCCAGATGTGCTGGCCTAGCAGCATGGGCAATACAACACACGTCTACCCAGACAGCCATCCAGGTGGCACAGAACATAGATCACCTGACCATCCGAATATATAGGCTCTCCCAGCAGGCCAAGGGATTCAAGAAAACCCCTGCTCATTGACTGAGATACCCCATATACCCAAAACCTGACCTTGCTTTGACCAGTGATGTAAGTAACTGAGTTAAAATAAACTGAGTTACTTAACGCAATTACTTTAGAGGGTAACGAGTAATCTAACTGATTACTTTTCCCCTCATGGTAACGCAGTTCCCATTACTTGGGCGGCATTACCACAATTACATCTACCGCCACTAGATGACAGTAGTGTAATTACAGTGTCCTACCGAAAAAGTTCCCCCCGCCGGATAAGGACCCCCTGTACTGCGCAGGCGCAGTACTTGCGCAGTACGAAGGACTACGGAGCTTACGAAAATTGCCGAACCTAAGCAGCTCTGAGTGAACTCCGTGCAGGCACAGTTAACATGTAATTGTACGAGGCAATTCCGCACGCTCCCGATACTCGTGATTCTCTGCAAGGGGCGTCTATCGTGTAACTAAGGGGAGGGTCTAGTATTACTGTAACCAAGGGGCGCATTTATTATAATTGTTATATATCGAGCTCTGCCCATTAATTTAACATTCGCCCTCTTCTGTAGCCATCCACCCCTACACAATATAATAATAATAGACCCGCCCCTTGCTTACACGCTATAACAGATCTGCCCCTTGGTTAGAGTAATAATAGAGCAGCCCCTTGGTTACACGATATATAACAATAATAATAAATGCGCCCCTTGCTTACAGTAATACTGGACCCACCTCTTAGTTACATGTATAGAATAATTTGTAACATAACTAATTACTTTTTTAATGTAAGATGACCAACACTGGTGTTGACCTCCTCCTATTTAGAACCACCAAGTACCCGGCCACCTAGTGGTAGAAGAGAAAAGTGTAACGAGGCCAAACTTAGGGAGAAATCAATAGATCTCTAACAATCAACCAGGATAATTATTCCTGGCAGGTAAATTTGTGAGGAGCAACCCTGCCTAAACTCCAGGGTGCTACAGGAGAAATAGTGCCTCAACAACAGTGTCAGTGGAAGGACGGGTAGTGCCCCATCTATGGTATAAGTGGGAGGAAGGGTGCCCTATTAATGGTGTCAGTGGGAGGAATGGTGCCTCATCATTGATGTCAGTTGGAGGAATAGTGTCCAAAGGGCCTGATAGAGGCAAGAAAAGGGCTGTTAGGGAGATTCACCCTTCTACCATTATCTTCCAAAGTGAAAGAAAAGAAAATCCCAATTTTTTGGGTTGTCCCCAGAACAAGAATTAAGGGGGATCTTCCAATGGGGGCACTAGTTCTGATGATCCTAGTGACAACCGGGGATTCCCTTACTTTGGAGGAATTTCATCTCACTTCCTAATTTGGCTAAGGGACAGGAGGAAATCTTCTCAATGGAAAAAAAAAACGTACCTTTCTTACTTACTTTATCCAAAATTAAAAAAAAGTTTTGCCTTTAGTTCTACTTCTTAGGGATAACACATGGGGAAATGTACATGTATTGGAGATATTTATTGCATATGTTTTTTTTGGGGGGTCCTTACATACACTTTAAGTACTGGTAGAATGGTCTAATGCAGCCTTATTTAACCAGGGTGTCCCCCGGCACCCTGGGGTGCCTTGATGTTTCTTCAGGGGGTGCCTTGGCAAAATGCCTAAAAAATGATCAAAAATTGTATACAAGCCAGCAGGGGGGTGCAGCCTGCCTTTTAGTTACACAAAGCCACATGTTTTCATTATGCACCATTACGACTTTCTAGACACTGGCAACCTAACAACCAATGACGTCATCAGTTAATAAGAAGGATGTCTGTCGCTTCCACAGCATCCTTGTTTGACTCTCCTGTGCCCCTCTCCCTCTGCACTGGGGTTACATTAGCTGAATGATGGAGAGAAATTGAGGAGAGAAACATTGGAATACTAGTCAGTACCAGTGTGCAAAAGTGTATTTGCTTTGGAAGAATAAATCACCTCTAACGTTGGGTGTCCTATGTGTGGATGTTGCTGCATTATGTAAAGCTATTAGAATCGTTTTTTACATTTTAGAATGGGCTGTCCATAATTTTAAAGGGTGCCTTTACTGAAAAAAGGTTGAAAAACACTGGTCTATTGTATGACAGGATGTGGTCTGGTGCACATGACCAAGTACAACATAGCTACCTGTTGGTGCTGCCCAGCTTGACACTCCCACCCTTACCTTACCCAGTAATGGAGACCACACCGTGCTGGAGTGTAAAATCTGCCGTAGCAGCTCCTTTATTAAATAACAAAATATATATATAAATAACTTTATAAATAACTTTATAACCAATAAACAACAAATATCAATAGATAAACAACATCAATAAAAACGTGACGTAGGCCTATAATAGTGCATTACCCCCCCCCCACCCAAATTACCATAATCAACAGCTCGTGCACTGCGGTCAACTCAACTGTAACTAGGCCTCAAGCTGACATACTAGCTCAGAGACAAAACTATTCCCGCAGTGCAGTCATCCACCATATACCCTACATCACTTATAGGGAATATACCAAACGGGCCCATATCTCCAATGGGTCCCGCATCAAGTTTCCTGTGGGGAGGGGGTTTCTTCTTTATGCCTACGTCACACAACATCCGCCAATGCTACGACGTCCAGTGTACCTGTAAACAAATTATTCACACCTGTAAAGCATTAAAAAAGGGAGGGAGGGCGGGAACTTTCCTTCCTAGCAGACTGAGCTCCCGGGAGGATGGCTCCTCCCTTTCCTGTTACCCAGCTCCACCCCCTCTAACCCTTAAACGGCCATGCCCCTTGCAGGCATGTAGACTTTAGTCATGTCAGCCCTGCGCTGATCTCTTCGTTTAAAGCTGCGGGCTGTTCTTGACCAAGTACAACATAGCTACCTGTTGGTGCTGCCCAGCTTGACACTCCCACCCTTACCTTACCCAGTAATGGAGACCACACCGTGCTGGAGTGTAAAATCTGCCGTAGCAGCTCCTTTATTAAATAACATAATATATAAATAACTTTATAAATAACTTTATAACCAATAAACAACAAATACGTAACACAGGAGTCCAAATCAACCGCCCCTATTCGGACACCTCCCACCGCGCTCAGGTAATAACGGCCCTAAACTATAGCTGCCACTTAAACATAAATTATAAAGGTGAATTTGTGTAAAAAATCTTAAATTAAAAAGATGTGTAACAAATAGCGGCGCTGTAATATATATCACACTTCTAAACACACAATATTCCAGTGAGAAAATGTAAATATAAATATAATAAACTTGACATATATGTGTATAACACACCAAATAATTGCCCAGTGTTCTATATAACCATGAAATACATATATAAAAATTAATACATATATGTGTAAGATGATTGGCAACAGCCAATCAAGCTCCAGCAAAAGAAAAAAAGAAAAATATTTTAAATAAAGTTCAAATAACCGCTGGTGGTTAGTGCAAAAGTTCAAAGATGAATAATTGAAGTGAAATAAATCAATCAAATAAAATCTTCTGTGCTCTTCCACCACACCACAGTGACTTGTGCCTCCTCCCCAAAAGAAACGCACTCACCACAAAAGTATGCCCACACTTTCGTGAAGGGCCACTGCGCATGAAAAGTCCCTCCAAGGGGGGTCAATCGAATTCCCACAGATCAAATGATGTGATTGGTTAATTGGTTGACTGGTTAGGCTCCACACATGAAATAAAAAGGAAGCTCTCCATAGTGTGAATCAGTAAAACAATTTTTAATGCAAAGTTTAAAAAGCACTTCAAAGGTTCCACTCACATTTATCACATTAAAAACCAGCATAGATAGTGACACACAGCACCGCACTGCACTGCAAATCCAAAACCAATTCCAAACACTGTCTGTTAGGTGGTCACGGCGGACCCAAGGTGTACCTGGGCTGTTAGTTGCCGCTTAGGGGGCGTGGCTAAGCGGCAACTAACAAGAGAGATACCATAGCGCAGAGAGCCCAGGAAGGAGTGGAGTTTTGTCTAAACTGGAGGTCCGGCCATAGAGACGGGGGTGAGAGATATACAGGCTGAGCCTGGTACACCTTGGGTCCGCCGTGACCACCTAACAGACAGTGTTTGGAATTGGTTTTGGATTTGCAGTGCAGTGCGGTGCTGTGTGTCACTATCTATGCTGGTTTTTAATGTGATAAATGTGAGTGGAACCTTTGAAGTGCTTTTTAAACTTTGCATTAAAAATTGTTTTACTGATTCACACTATGGAGAGCTTCCTTTTTATTTCATGTGTGGAGCCTAACCAGTCAACCAATTAACCAATCACATCATTTGATCTGTGGGAATTCGATTGACCCCCCTTGGAGGGACTTTTCATGCGCAGTGGCCCTTCACGAAAGTGTGGGCATACTTTTGTGGTGAGTGCGTTTCTTTTGGGGAGGAGGCACAAGTCACTGTGGTGTGGTGGAAGAGCACAGAAGATTTTATTTGATTGATTTATTTCACTTCAATTATTCATCTTTGAACTTTTGCACTAACCACCAGCGGTTATTTGAACTTTATTTAAAATATTTTTCTTTTTTTCTTTTGCTGGAGCTTGATTGGCTGTTGCCAATCATCTTACACATATATGTATTAATTTTTATATATGTATTTCATGGTTATATAGAACACTGGGCAATTATTTGGTGTGTTATACACATATATGTCAAGTTTATTATATTTATATTTACATTTTCTCACTGGAATATTGTGTGTTTAGAAGTGTGATATATATTACAGCGCCGCTATTTGTTACACATCTTTTTAATTTAAGATTTTTTACACAAATTCACCTTAATAAACAACAAATATCAATAGATAAACAACATCACAACAGCTCGTGCACTGCGGTCAACTCAACTGTAACTAGGCCTCAAGCTGACATACTAGCTCAGAGACAAAACTATTCCCGCAGTGCAGTCATCCACCATATACCCTACATCACTTATAGGGAATATACCAAACGGGCCCATATCTCCAATGGGTCCCGCATCAAGTTTCCTGTGGGGAGGGGGTTTCTTCTTTATGCCTACGTCACACAACATCCGCCACTGCAAACAAGGTTAAAACCTTAACCTTGAGCGCACCTCCACACCCTAAGTGCTCGCTCAATACCATCCTGGATGCCGAGAGCCCACATATCTGTGCCAACTGGGTTCAGATGAACACCATCAGCCTTCAGATAGCGCCACGTGTCTATCTCCAACTCCCTGTGCCTAATGGCCAACCCCCCGTGTTTAACAAAAAATCTGCTGACTTCCTGATTAACCTTTTTTCGGGATTTGTTAATTAGGTCCACTGACCTGGCAAAACGCCATGCAGTCCTGGCGATCATGTCTGACCAAACCAGGACTGTGTTGGGGAAAGCCGCCTGAAGTCGGCAAAAGTCATATTTCATGTCCCTAGTGACATCTAGTTTTGTCCTGAGCCCCAAATCATTGCCCCCTACGTGGATCACTAAAACCTCCGGAGGCCTATCCCATCTCGCAAACTTGAGCGCTTCCGGGATAAGACGGCTCCAGAGCATACCCGGGAAACCCAACCATTTTATGTAGGCCTCCCTCCTAGAAAAACCTAGCTGTCTACCGTCCGGTCTGTCATCTCCCCTCCTGGCTCCCCAGCAGACATAAGAGTGCCCTATAATCCAAACGAGCTTCGGAGGGTCATCTGAAAGAGAAACAGCAAGAAGATTCCGGTCAGCTTCACATAATGTACCACACGAAACCATGTCGGCACTTCACACAACCCACCCCTTTTATCAGCACCCTTATGCGATCAAATCCAGCCTAACATATGACCTGAAACGCCTTGATTCCCACCTCCCAATTTGTTTTACCGCTTCTTCCGGCAAACCCCACCTGACCGCCTCAGTGGCCGCCCCAATCCTGAAAGAATGCGAGGAAAATCTCAGTTCCCCCATATTCATAACTTTTAAACATTTCCGGAAGACCCCTATGAACTGAAAGCGCGATAGCGCCTCGCCGTTCTGATGTACCAGCAGGGGGCCCTCCCCAGCCGGCCTCACCTGTAAGAAAACACTAGTCACCAAGACGGGGCAGAGTTTGGCGTCTGGAATGGCGAAAACCACCACTTCCTTGCCTCGGCCCTGCTGGTCCGTCTTTGATCTTTGCAGATGCAAAACCAACCTGTCCTCAAAGCACCGCACGTGTCCTACAGCCAATCCATCCCTCTTTGTCTTCGAGGAACTCACCAGTTCCCCGATCCGAAAGGCCCCAAAAAAGGCTAACACGAAGGCCGTGCGGAACAGTCCCACCTCGTACCCGGACGAGCAAACCCCACTCAAGGTGTCCACCACCCTGCCCAGCAGTTCAAACGTCACCGGTCGCCGCTCGTCCCGTACCGCTTTCCCTTTTTTGTAACCCTTAACTGCTTGCCGCGCCCAGAACTCCTTGGTCCAGTCGCTCCCCCCCTCAAGTTTACACCAAAAAGCCATAGCCGCCATCACCTTTTGCAGCCTCGACACGGAAATTCCGCTCTCCATGTGCCTGGCGATAAAATAAATAAAAAGCAGCCTGGGTTCCCTTTCTCCCCTTGCGGTCTGGACCCGGAAGGCCGCCCATTCGTCCCATACTTTCCTGTATGCTTTCCATGTCCCTTCGGTCACCGACCGCTGGATCCATCCCGCTAGTCTTCCAGTGCAATCTTCCACATTTCCGCCGGACAGTGGGTTCCCTGAAGCTCTGCTTCCGGCGCCAGTTCCCGAAACCTTTCCCACTGAAACCGAGAGAGAGCATCAGCGACCACGTTCTCAACTCCCGGCAAATGCACCGCATGCATGAAGATGTTCATCTGCATGCACCGCAGTACCAGGTGTCTCAACAGCCGTATCACCGGAGGTGATGCCGCCGATACCTTGTTGATCACCTGAACCACCCCCAGGTTGTCGATGTGGAAGCGGACCTTCCGATCCCGGAAGAATTCACCCCACAGCTCAACCGACAACACTACCGGAAACAGTTCTAATAGCAACATGTTCCTGAGCAACCCCTCCCGCTTCCAGCTATCCGGCCAAGGGCCTGCACTCCAGCGCCCCTTGAAGAAAGCCCCATAACCCGCTGACCCCGCGGCGTCTGTGAACAACTCGAGATCGAAGTTGCTCACCGGTCCCGTCATCCATAAGGCCCTCCCATTGAAATTGTCCAGAAACACGTGCCACATTCGCAGATCACTCTTATGTTCTTTCAAGAGTGTCACGTAATGCCTGGGCGACTCAATCCCCCCAGTGCTGGCTGCCAGTCTCCTACTAAAAATCCGCCCCATCGGGATAATCCTGCAGGCAAAGTTAAGCTTCCCCAACACTGACTGTAGGGCTCTCAACTGCACTTTGCGCCGCCCCACCAATGCCCGAACTTCCGCTTTCAATGCCACCAATTTAACCTCCGGCAGTCTGCATTCCATTGCTACTGAATCGAGTACTATCCCTAAGAAGCTGATCTCTGTCCTGGGCCCTTCCGTCTTGTCAGGTGCAAGCGGAATGCCGAAATCCCCTGCAATCCTTTCCAACGTTGTAAGTAACACCGCGCAAACCTTGGATGCGGGCGGGCCGACGCACAGAAAGTCGTCCAAATAGTGGATCACTGAATTCAAACCAGACACGTCCCTCACCACCCATTCTACAAACGAGCTGAAACATTCGAAGAATGCACACGAGATAGAGCAACCCATCGGTAAGCACTTATCCACGTAGTATTCCTCCTGCCACCTGCAACCCAATAAATAGAAGCTATCGGGGTGAACAGGTAACAAACGGAAGGCCGCTTCTATGTCTGTCTTTGCCATCAGGGCCCCTCTACCATACTTACGCACCCAAAAGACCGCTGCATCAAAGGACGTGTAATGTACCGCGCAGGCCTGGGGGTCAATGGCGTCGTTCACCGACCCCCCTTTCGGGTAAGAAAGGTGGTGAATGAGCCTGAATTTGTTAGGTTCCTTCTTGGGGACCACTCCCAAAGGAGAAACCACTAGTTCGGGGATTGGCATTACGGGGAAGGGGCCCGCCATCCTGCCCAGAGCTACCTCTTTTTGTAACTTTTCCGTTACCACCACCCGGTGTCTCAGAGCCGACCTCAAATTGTCTGCTCCTGGTGGCACCGAGCCCAGTACCGCAGGAATTACAAAACCCTCCCCAAAACCTGAAGCCAACAAATGAGCCGCGTCCCTGTCGGGATACCTACCTAGAAAAGGCAGCATTTTTTCCACTCTCACCGGCGTCTTCCCCTTTGTTTGCAGACTCGCTGGCCTTGCCTTTTCCCTGCTTGAAACACCGTGACCCGGGGTGAGATCCCCCACACCCGGAGCACTCGTGTTTGTATTTACACCCCGTTCCGAACTTGCAGGTGCCCTCATTATACTGCCAACAGACTCCCTTCTTTTTAGCGGCCGATTGACCTGAAGCCCCCGATCCACCGGCCCCCCCTTGAAAAAACTGCCCCGCCGGCTTCGCTGCTGCCATCAGGCGCATCCACAGACTGATGTCCTTGTGGTCCCAGCGAAGCGCCGGCCTGACTGCCCTCCTCTGGCGAAATTGCTCATCGTAACGTAGCCACGACATTCCCCCATAGGTCCGATGGGCCTCCCCGATGGCGTCCAGGTAGCAGAAAAGCGCCGAGCAGTGCTCCGGCTCTTTTTCCCCTATCACGCTTGCCAGGATTGCAAACGCCTGAAGCCAGTTCTGAAAAGTCCTGGGAATCAACCTATAACGCCTCTTCTCCTCGTCCTCCTTCTTACTGTCATCAGGTTTTACCCTATCCAGATTAAACTTTTCCAGGGGAAGCAGCGAAAATATCTCCACGTACTCCCCCTTCCAAATTTTTTCCCTGACCTCTTGCTTTAAATGAGCCCCAAGGGGCCCTTCAAAACACACATAGACTTCGCACCGTGCGGAGTCCGCCAGGCGTACAATGTCTTGTTTCTTGGCTTTGTCCCCCCCTTTTTCCCCCTCTCCCGCCGCTGGTTCCGCGGGCGGACTCGCCTCCACCGTGCCCCCCGCCCCTCCCTCCCCCACCCCCGGGGTTAACGCGGGCGGAATCGCCACCGCCGTTTCCCCTGTTTGCCCGCTCGTCCCCCCCATGCCTGACGTTGCCCCCACCTGTCCCACACCCATACCTTCCCTCCCTGGGGGAACCCAGGCTCGGGCCGGCCCCGTCGGGGCCATTGGAGCCGCGTCAAACTTGCCCACTAAATCCCTGAGCCCCGCTAGAAGGACCCTGAGGCCGTCTCCCGCCAAGGCAGGATCGGGGCGGCTGTTGTCCGGGAAGGGAACCCCCTGAATGGCCCCGGGGACGCAATCCCCCCCCCCCCACCGTGTCCCCCTAACCGGAACCGTCTCCCCCCCCTCGAAACCCGGAAATGAAAAAGACTTACCAGGCTGCCTGGACATGTTCCCACCAGCCGTTGCTCCCGAATCCACCGTCACCATACGTCCCTCCGCGATCTCGTCCTCGGACCTGGACAGCTCTCCCTCCGACAGCTCCGACTCCTCTTCCGTCAAATCCGCAGCCTGCCCCCCGGGGGATTCGCCCCCGGAGGCGGACGAGCTCCTTTCCCTCAGGTTCCTCTTCCGCCCCTCTGCCGACTTACTGGCACACTTCCGAGGGGTCTGGGCACTCGATCCGGTAGCTGGCTCCATCGCCATGGGGTTAGGCCGCACGCCTCTGTGCCCCTGCATCGGTTTTGTGGGCCTGGGCCGTACGCCCCCAGCCCCCGCCGCCTGCGGTTCCCGACCAAATCTTGCGTCGTTCCTCCCCTTCGGGTGCACCCTTGCAGACGGACCGCCTGTACCCCGGGTGTTCGCCCGGTAGCTGCCGGGCCGACAAGTTCTGGCCCCCCCGGCCGCCGACCGCAGGCTGGGCCGAACGCCACCCGCCTGGGCCCTCTGTCCCTCATCAATGGGCGGATCGCCCCCTTGCTGGTCATCCTCTCTCTCCCCTACTTCCTCCGGGCCCGACTGCTGGACCCCCCCCCAGCTACTGTTCCTCCCCCTCACCCCCCCCCCCCTGGCGGACCGCCGTGGAGGACGGCCGCCCTGTGGGATTTGGGCCTAGGAGCCTGCTGGCTGCTGACCGCCATGGCGCTGCCCCCCTCCCCCCCCTTGGAGGCTGTGGAGCTCCTGAGCCGCCCCCCCGTCCCAAGATGGCCGCCAGCCGCGGCCGCCACGAGGCCTGAGGCCTGTGAGCGCCGCCGGATGCTGGATCCTGCCTGTGCCTGGTTGGTCCCCCCTGCACGCTTAGCCCCCCTGACCGCCGTTCCCGCGGGTGTCGCGACCCCCCCCCCCCCCGCCGACCGCTTAGCAGGCGGTTCGGCGTCAGACAGGGCCCCCATGTCCCCCTGCTTGCCTGAGGCCCGGCGCCCGTCGGGCGAATAACGGTCCGGCGGGCGGATCTGCCGCGCCCGGGTGCCGTGCGTCGACCCCCCCCCTCGTTCCTCACCCCCCAGGGCCCGCTCCACCTGCTCTCTTATCCATGCGGCCCCGTTCGCCGCCGCCGCCGCCCGGATGTTCCCCAGGAGCTCCTCCATGCTGCCTTCTCCAACTTTCCTTCCTAGCAGACTGAGCTCCGGGAGGATGGCTCCTCCCTTTCCTGTTACCCAGCTCCACCCCCTCTAACCCTTAAACGGCCATGCCCCTTGCAGGCATGTAGACTTTAGTCATGTCAGCCCTGCGCTGATCTCTTCGTTTAAAGCTGCGGGCTGTTCTTACTTCTTAATTACACAGGCCACTAAATATGAAAAAGGGAAGAGGGTTTCCTGGTTTCATGTTTCCTGAATGATAAAACCCTACTTATTGCCCTGCACGCCATCATATCTGCAAATCTCTTGCCGAATTAAGCTGTAAATGACCAGAGTTAGACAAAAGAGGGCACAAAACAGGAAAAATGGATCACAATTTGCAAATATTGAGTCTTAGTACTGCCTTTTCTTACCATGACTGAATTTAGACCCCATGTGGCATTAGCCAAACCTTTTGCTTTTGTTTTATACAAGATCTGCCCTTTGTGTTGTGGAGTTACTTAGGCAAAAATACAGATAGAATGTGCTATTGGAGGGGGCAAAGAGTTTTGCTTTTACATTATTGCTTTTAAATTACATTTTGATGAATAAATTCGATTTTTTTACATTTTTCTATTGGATATGTTTTATAGCAGAAAGTAAAAAATATTGTTATTGTTTTTGTCGCTCTTTTTTTGTTTATAGCGTGAAAAATAAAATGGCCTGGTCATTAATAGGGTAAAACCTTCCGGGGCTGAAGTTTTATATAAATGTATATAAATACATTTTATATACATTTAAATTTAAATACATTATGTATATAAATAAGTGAATATAAATGTACTATATATATATATATATATATATATATACAGGGCCCTTGATCCCCCCTGTATTGAATTGTATTGTAAGTGTACTGTCTGCCCTCATGTTGTAAAGCGCTGTGCAAACTGTTGGCACTATATAAAGCCTGTATAATAATAATAATATATTTATATGTATACTGTATATATTTTTAAAAAAATCCGCCACTAGCAGCACTATTACCATACTCATTGTTTACCACTAGATGTCCTCACAACACAACAAGCAGCACTTTGCATCCATGCTTGTAAATGATGCTTGTATTTGATGCTCCCTCTAGTGTTCTATGTGCAATATTACTGCTATTTGTTGAAAAGATGATGGATTGTGTATGCCAATGTTAGTGTTAAAAGAATTTCATCAGAACAACCATTTTTAGAGCAGGCTTTTTTCTACCGCACTGGGTGTTTTAGCAACAGGAGGGGAAAAGGGGAGGGTCTGCAACCTATACTGCTGAAGTATTTCACAGCTAACCGGGGGGGGCGCAACTTTTTTCACTTTGAGTGCTAAAGGAATTTGTCCCAGCACTCAGTGTATGTAAACTCT
Organism: Lithobates sylvaticus; assembly: GCA_028564925.1. Classification (NCBI taxonomy): domain Eukaryota; kingdom Metazoa; phylum Chordata; class Amphibia; order Anura; family Ranidae; genus Lithobates; species Lithobates sylvaticus. The sequence goes on along the minus strand of CM053038.1, from coordinate 86,707,798 downwards.
AACATTGTACATCTCTTGCTTGGGCCTGTTAACCCCTTCATGACAAAGGTAAAACAAATCCTAGTGCACAAAGTTAGTTTTGCAACTTTGACATGTGTTAGTAAAACTGTACATATGATGGCAACTATGAGAGAATGAGGGGTGGGCCTGAGCCGTGCCATGTGTGTTTATTGCACAGAGCAGGCAAGTATAACATGTTTATTATTTTAGGGAAAAAAATTCAAAACCTTCAATCACTTTAAGCGCTGGAAGAGCCCAATTCATTCCAATTCTGAGCTTTTTGTCCATTACCATTTTTGTCGTAAATGGTAATGGATATATACAAATTGTTATTTTTAGAAAAAAAAAAAATCTGCCCCAAAATAATAAAAAAAAAAAAATCTTTTTTTTTTATTTCCTGCCATTTGACATTTCCTGCCATTACCATGACCCACCACCACAGAACAACCCACAGCAAAATTTCCTTTTTCTCCATTCAAAAGGAGGAGTACAGGAGCGGGCTACACAGTGATTAATCACTGTAATAGCTAATCACAGGATATCACAGCAATAATGTGATTGAGAGCCGAATAAACAGAGAAAAAGCACTCACATTGCCTCATCCGCGAATATTGGGAACAAAAAGAAAAAAAGGAATTCAAAGAAAACCTATGGTTGGACTTTAAATGCACAACATTTAAAGGGCGACACAGTGGTGTAGTGGTTAGCACTCTCACCTAGCAGTAACATGGGTCACTGGTTCAAATCCCAACCACAACACTACCTGCCTGGAGTTTGCATGTTTTCCCTGTGCCTGCGTGTGTTTCCTCCAGGTACTCCGGTTTCCTCCCACAATCCAAAGACATGCTGGTAGGTTAATTGGCTTCTGTCCAAAATTGGCCCTAGTATATGAATGGGGACCTTGGATTGTGGGCTCCTTGAGGGTAGGGACATGTGATGTGAGTGTGCAATGTACAGGGATAGGGACAATTGTAGACACTCACTCAGGATGGACTGGTGTCTTTATTCAACCTTACTAACTATGAAACAAACACTGGGAGTACAATTTTTTTTTTTTTTTTTTTTTTTACATTTATTGAAAAATACACATAGTATAAAGATCAGAGACATGAAAGAAATAATAAAAATCACATATACAGATGAGAATCGATACATGATGTGAGCCCTAATGCGTCTGTTGAATGTATGTTAAAATTATTTATTTTTTTTGTACTCCCAGTGTCTGTTGTGCCTTTAAAGTCTGACCATAGGTTTTCTTTGAATTCCTTTTTTTCTTTTTCTTCTTTGTGATTGAGAGCCGGTGTTCTGTCAAAAAAAGTCCACCTATCGAATAGTGTCCGCCCCGTACTGCGCAGGTGCAGTGCTTGCGCAGTACGGAGGACAAGGAGATTCGGAAAATCTCGGAAGAGTCCGCGACGTGAGTCCAGGTGCAAGCCCCACCATCCAAGTGGACATAGGGCTGCACATAGTGAGAGGGCCCCTCGCGGGCTCGCTTTGCTCGCCAACGCTTCGCTCGCCAATGCTTCGGGCACGGCCTCGCTTTGCTCGGCTCTTTTTTTATTCTAACTCTATGTCCACTTGGATGGTGGGGCTTGAGCCTGGACTCAGGCGCCGTTCATCTTCGGATATTTTCGGAATCTGCTTGTCATCCGTACTGCGCATGCGCAGTACACAGCGGACACTATCTGACGGGGGACACTATCCGACAGATTTATGCATATATATTTATATGCATAAAAGTGCTAAGTATGTCAATGAAAGTTTGTAGTTTTATCCATTCAATATAAAATACATAAATGTGTGTTCAATAATATATCTTGATGTTTTTTTTAATGAAAGCAGTGTGAATATTTAAATTTAACCCGCTGACAACCTTCTGCAATCCCTTGTATGGCAGAGTTCAGATTGGGAAAGAGAGAAGCAGCACATACAGTAGATGCAGTTGTGCTGCAGCGCCCTTGTATAATAAGAACTGTGCTGATAGCAGGAGAGAGCAGAATGACAGACGGATGAGCCCATTACTTTGCTGCTTCTCCTTTCACTGTTTGGTCCTTTGGCCATTAATACAATCTCCCTGATATATAACTGACCTGTGTATTAAGCTGTTTGTCTGCAGATCAGCCTAAAGATCATTGCAAAAGTCTAGGGGGGCTCTTTGTGCCTGGTGGAAAAGAGGTTTATCTTTACAGTAGGAGTTGTGAAAATGTAGAATAGACTTGCACAGGAGCTCATTCTAGCCAACATAATAGCATGCTTCGAAAAAAGGGGTGGGTGTGTTTTTAAATGCATAGAATGCTTGTCGGTTCATCTCAGGATCGGAGTGGGAGTGAAGAGTGGGAAAGAACCTCCATCCTTGACTACAGGGACTTTGGTCTCAAAATGGTTAACCCATCTGCAGGAGAGTCCTAAAAAGGAACAGGAAATAGCCATCAGGTGTCTGTGAGGTAGAGTTTAGTTGTGCACAGCTATTATTATCACTATTATTATTATACAGGATTTACATAGCGCCAACAGTACGGTTACAATACAATACAGGAGGAATCAGAGGGCCGTGCTCGTTAGCGCTTACAATCTATGAGTAAGTGGGTACTGTCTGGCAACTGAGACGCTGTTTGCAGAACTCCTGCAGCCTTTGCGGCAGACAGGAACCCTAAACCCTGAAGTGGGCTTAGTGTACTGGAGGTGAGCCAACATGTAATTTCTATTATACCACAATTATGGACTGTTTTCTTTGGTTTTGCTGAAGGAAGCTATTTTAATTGTTTTTGAGTGGACAATAAAGACTGTTTGCTTTTACAAACGGTGGCTGGCTGGTGATCCCTAGTTCCTATATTACTACACATACTGTATATATTGTCCTTTTTTGTTTTTTGGGTTAACAGATAATATGCCAACACTAGGTTAAGCCAGCTGTCCAGTGAACATCGCTCATGTAAATAATCACTTGTCCTTAGTTGATGAATACATGGGTCACAATGACAGTTGTTATTCGGTGTCAGAGTAGACGGCCTCAGTCGTAGCTCTAGAGACCAGGCTGTGACGTCCAGTGGCAGGGCGGATGGGAGAGTGAGGACCAGAATGAAAGGATGCCATGTTATTCATCTCCTGCTCTTCGTCACCGATCGGCAGTAGACTGTGACGGTTAAACTGTTTCATCGGTTCTCCCAGTATCCCGATCCTGTTTGAAGAGACACAGCAGCAGAGTCAGCTTAGATGGGCTGTTATCTTGTCATATCATGTTCTAACATTGCTGACACGCTCACAAACCATTCCTCAGACCTGACTTCCAGCACATATTCCAACACGTTTTTGCCTTGTCAGCATCAAATATTTCCTTTCTTGTTTTATAAAGGCTGTCAAAAGGCCAGCATAAAAATTAAGGGGGTTATAGAAAAAAGCACAATTCCAAACAAGTAAAAATAATTTGTTATTGATCCTGAACATAAAATACTGCAACTATGCTAAAGCTAAAACTTTCTTTCAAATGACTTAAAGTTTTACCAAAACCCAGGAGCCTGCATTCGCTATATCTGGTCTCCCACAGTACACAGAATATAGATAAACAGAGATAGATAAACATCTCTTTTTACAATGCATAATTTCATAAAATACTCAAACCTTTTTTGGCAATACTTCTCCTATGGATCACAGGAGTGCAGTTCAATCTGTACTCTTGTGATCCGTTTTCAGCTGCTATCACAGAGCCAGTCCAGGCTTTGAAAAGATAATGATTATATGGTCAGGATCCACTCAGAAGCCTGGATCGGCACCTGTCTCAGCCTCTTAATGATCCGCCAAGAGCCTACGCCAGCCCCTCCCACCCCCTTCACAGCCCAGAGCTCCAGTGAGCGCTGGATGGGAGAGCAGAGAGCCACTGACTGACAGTCCTGGCTCTCTGCTCAGAGAGGAGGGGGAGAGTGATCAGTGGTCTTTGATCGCTTAGTTCTCACTACAGAGCCAGCAGAGGACAGATGCAGAATCAGATCAATGCTGCATCCACCTTGGTGAGTATAATTGTTTTTTTTTTTTTTTTTTTTTATTTAAATCCTAAACCTCTCTTTTAAGACTTCCGAGTCTTGGAATGTGTTCTTTAGATCCACTTTAGAAACACAATTAGAATCAAGACGCTGTTTATATTTGTTATGAGCAGCTAAGTAAAGTGTAATGCTTTTTTGTTTCCATATTGGTTTATATCTGTACTTTGATAATGTTTTAATGTCGAAGGTGGTTTAAGTAATTACAGTGTTAAACATTAGGAATCTTAAATATTTAAGGTTGTATTTTAACTCTGTATAGAAGGAGTGCTCTGTATATTGGAAAAGTGAATGTAACGAAAAGTCCCTTGCTCCGCTTGAGTGCTTTTGCCATATACCGCTTCCTCCCAGTCTGAATATAGATATCAGATATTCCAACCGCTAACAACAAACACAACAAGACAATACTCGTTTGGTTGCTGAACTTGGACTGTTTTATTTGTGATGACACACAAATATATACAGCAGGCTGACAATACAAACTGTAACCAGAAACCTAATTAACATGAGCTATTTATCTAATCATTTACCCAGACTTAGTGACTCAGAGATATGACCTTTCAGGGTAGACTTGCCATTTTCTAGCTCACTGACTATACAATACACAATATCATAAATATCAACACAGAACTCCTTCATTCAATAGCAGGGTTATTAAGGACAAATGACAATGGGTGAAAGACTCTTATGCCCCGTACACATGGCCGGAATTTCCGACGGAAAATGTCCTATCGGACCATGTTGTCATGTTGTCATGTTGTGTGGGCGCCATCGGACTTTTTCCGTCGGAATTTCCGTTGGAAAAAATTTGAGATCCTGCTCTCAAATTTTCCGACAACAATGTCCGATCGGACTTTTTACGATCGTGTGTAGCGAATTCCGACGGACAAAGTGCCATGCATGCTCAGATCAAATTGCAAGACCAAAGATATTGGCTACTAGCCGTTGTACGCAGCGAACGTCACCACGTTCAGAATGATCGGATTTTCTGACAACTTTGTCCGACTGTGTGTATGCAACACCAGTGTCGGACAAAATCCGTCTGAAAAAATCCGACGGATTTTGTGGTCGGAATTTCCGACCGTGTGTATGGGGCATAAGAAGCCATACTAGACTTATTTACATTAAAACAGACAGACAGGTGGCTGGAGTTGATAACATCAGCATCTTCTAATGCCGCATACACACGATCGGAATTCTCGTCGGAAAAAGCTCTGATGGTTTTCCCGTCGGAATTCCGACGGAATTTCGCTCAAACTGTCTTGCCTACACACGGTCACACCAAATTCCGACGGTCAATAACACCATGGCATGCAACACGTTCAACGGCACTGTAAAAGGGAAGTTTAATGCTTCCAAGCATGCGTCAAATTGTTTCCGAGCATGCGTCGGAATTTTGCGTGTCAGAATTGCATATACACGATCGAAAAATCCGATAGAAAGGTTTTCCGTCAGAAAAATTAAGAACAGGCTCTCAATCCAAAGTCTGTCGGAAATGCCGACAGAAAAAGCCTGATGGGTGGCATTACAGTATGTGTCCCAACAGTATGAATCAGTCACTATTTTTAATATGGCATATACAGGATTCCCAGAGTCTGTGTGTCTTGGGGGGACATGGACCTGAATCCAAAGTATCACCACCTCAAGGGTCCCCAGGCATACAGCTCACAAAGAGCACCGTTCCCCCAAATGCCAGGGCCCATGATCGATAGGCAAGAGGCCAGCATTCAGTCCCCTCCAAAAGCCTCTGTCCCGGGGGAGTCACATAAATCATTTACAGAAATAGCATAATTTTGATTAATTTCCTTTTTTGGGTCTAGCTATAACCTTTTCCATCTGAAAGACCTTGTTCACATTGCTTTCTGTACACACTGCTCAAATGTTGATGCCATGTGAACAAGGCCTAACTTGAATAAACTGCAGGCACCCTAAGGCTAAGTTTATACTTGCAGCAGACTTTGCATTTGACAGGTGGTGCGGAGGCGTTGACTCCTCGCTACCGGTTTTAACCTTATAAAGACCACAACACCAAGCTGTAACTGTGTGCAGAATGCAACAGGGAGTATGACTTTGCAGCTTAAGGTGGGTGATCAGGGGGTGGTAAAAATGTGTCTCAACCATCTATTTTTACCCCCCCCCCCCATCACAAGCGTAATTGAGCCCTTATGTACCTAAATTTACCTTCCAACATCTCCCCAGGGTTTCCTACCCTTGCAATTAAATAACTATTGCCACTATACAAAACAAGGCTTTTCTAGTAATATTTGCCATGTATAGTCTTTCTTTGAGTGTTTAAGATAAACATATAAAAGAAATCAGCTTGAATCATTAAATCATTCTTTTGTGTGGTCATTAAAGGCTTTTTTGTATAGTATGCAGCTCATAGGTGTCCGCAGCCTATTGCATTAGGGTGTGCACCCCAAAGATCAAACACATTAACCTGTGTGTGCACATATATATACTGTATACGGACAGTGTCAGTAGAGCAACGGACAGTGTCAGTAGGGCAGAGATTGGTGTCAGTGGGACAGTGGATGGTGTCAGTATTTTTTTTTTTATTATTTCCAATTTTGTTTTTTACATTTGTTTTAGGAGCCCTGTTAGGCTTTGGTGAAATATCAGGGGAATCTGCGCCATACGGGGTGATTAGGGTGTGCCCAGGCACATCTGGCACACCCTGTACACATGCCTATGATGCAGCTATATAGTAGATGCACTTGGTAGCCGTCATAATCATCGCATACACTGCTTTCTTCCTTGCAGTACTACACAATGGCTGTGCTTTACTGCTCCTTCTTTCAAGTCTAATGCCGCGTACACATGATCAGAATTCTCGTCGGAAAAAGCTCTGATGGTTTTCCCGTCGGAAATCCCGACGGAATTTCGCTCAAACTGTCTTGCCTACACACGGTCACACCAAATTCCGACGGTCAGTAACACCACGACATACAACACATTTAACGGCACTATAAAAGGGACGTTTAATGCTTCCGAGCATGCGTCGAATTGTTTCCGAGCATGCGTCGGAATTTTGCGTGTCGGAATTGCATACACACGATCGAAAAATCCGATATAAAGGTTTTCCGTCGGAAAAATTAAGAACAGGTTCTCAAGCCAAAGTCCGTCGGAAATGCCGACAGAAAAAGACCGATGGGCATACACACGGTCGGAAAATCCGATGAAAAGCTCCCATCGGACTGTTTCCTTTGGAAATTCCGACCGTGTGTACATCTGAATCATTGAAAACAATGCAATCCGGTAGTTACTAATATTTTAATAGTCTATTCCTATATTTATTTTTTATCTTTCCTATCTATGCATTGTATCATAGGAGAAGGCCTAAATAGACACATCCAATAATGAGATATTTGCAATCTTACTATTATGCAGCTTTTTTTGGGATGTGTCATTTTTAGGGAATATTTGTGCTTTTCTCTGGCAGTTCTGATATTCAATGAGCCCCATGCATCGACATGCACACACATTGAAAGTTTGTTTCTTTCTTTTTTCTGTGTGTCTGCCGATGCGTGCGATTTTTTACATACAAAATGAAAAATGTTTTTACATATGTCATTTTTTATTTATTTTTTAGGTTGCACCTGTACCTCTTCACCTAAAGATAAGATTCATCATGTTATTTATCTATTACCATTATGTATGCTTTCAACATGTCAGCTTGATTTAAGTGTTTTAGGTGAAAAAGGTATTTTCCTTCCATCCATTTAAATGTTACCTTCAGATTTTGGATGCTCACAGGTGCTTCCCTAATTGCTATCTCGTTATACACATATTTTATTCATTTGTTTAATTGCTTGTGTGTGTGTATATATAGCTCTGTATGTATATTCTGCTCATTAGCTATGACTAAGCACCGTGTTCGGTGTGAAACATGTCAGCAGCTGTGCAGTTAGTCTGTACACAAGCCTAGATGCTATGATTTTATTATATCTTTTGAAATAAAGTTGAATAATTTGGAGTGCGGCTATCCAGCTACATCTTTTCTACTTCAGTTACTAATATTTTAACTCAATAAGGCACCTTTCACACTGGGGCGGGAGCGGCATCGGCGGTAAAGCAGCGCTATATTTTCGTTTTAACAGCGTTTTTTTAGCCGCTAGCGGTGCGGTTTTAACCCCCGCTAACGGCCGAAAAAGGGTTAAAACTATGCTTTGCCGGCAGTATAGCCGCGCTGTCCCATTGATTTCAATGGGTAGGAGCGGTGAATACACCACTCCTTCACCGCTCCAAAGATGCTGCTAGCAGGACCCTCCGGCTTTTACATGTGTCCGGGTTTCCGACTGCCTGAAATCCGGACACATTATTCAGACTGGACTATGGCTTCCCAGCAGGGTTGCTGGCTGCAGTTGTCTAAGCTGAGAGTGTCTGTTACACTCTCTTTCATGCTGCCCAAAGCCAACATTAACTATCCCCCCCCCCAAACACACACACAGACGGGAGAGGAGAGAGGGCTCGATCTGCACCTCTTCCTCCCTCCCCTACCCCTCTGTGTCTGCCCACACTCTAATCTCCAGCGCTGTGCGTCAGAAAAGAAAAGCAGGGGCTAGAAATTTGAAGTTTAGCAGTCTCCGATACATCTGGATAAGAGGTGTTGACTGCCAAGGGGTGAGTGAGCTCACCATCCATCCCTGTCTGTGACTGAATCTCCCCCCTTCTCTCTCCTGCCTCTGAGTGAGTACACTAAGGTAAATCAGGGTTCTCAGAGCACCCCTTACATCAGAGCTCCTCTTTACACCAGAGGCCCCAGTGTTCTCCCTTACATCAGAGTTCTCAGTGTTCCCCCTCTTTAAATCAGGGTTCCCAGAGCATCCCTTATGTTGGGGTCCCCAGAGTTCTCCCTTACATCAGAGTCTGCAGAGTCCCCTCCTTACAGTGAAAGGGAACTCTGCGAGTTTAGATGTAAAAGGGGAACTCTGTGGACTCTGATGTAAAGGGGGACTCTTGTTATTAACTTCATATGATTAGTAATGTTATTTATTAGCAAAATATATGTATAGTTTATACAAAAAAATTATACAAAAAAATTAAATTATTGCTGTGCGCCGCTAAAGTGTTCGGGTTTGACTTGAAGAAAAGGTGGCAACCCTATTTACAGCAAACATTTTTTTCCCCTTTTGGGATAAAGATTTTACATAAATTAAAGCTGATAATTTTAATAACTCCTTTTAACCTGTGTACAAATGTGGGTGCCACTCATGCTCCTAAAGGATCCCAATCAATTGCCAACTGCTGGGAGTGCCAGCCGGGAACAGAGCTCATCTCGGGTCCAAACATCAGCATGTAGTGAAGGATAGGTCCCTCAAGCCGCACATCGCTGCAATTCTACTAATAGGGAAGTATGTGGTAGTCTTAGCCTGGCCAGGCCACGCCCGACATGTTTCGCTCTGCCCCCTGGAGCTTAATCATGGGGAACCAGTGTCAATTGGTTTGTCTTATAACTGTAAACTGATACATTCTGCTGGAAAGCTTGTGCTTTTGAAAAATAACAGAGGTACTGGTCAGATCACCAAGTGAAAATTGAAGAAAGAAAGTCTAAAAAATAAAACTAATGCAGCCATCACATATAGAAATTGGTAAGCTGCAATATAATAAATGTTTGCTTTTGGGTTCAATACCGCTATAAGGCCCCGTTCACACCTTAGCGATTTTCTTCTTGAAGCTTGTAGCTCTAAAACGATCAACAAGCCAAATCCCATTCATTTCAATGGCCCCTGTTCATATCTGAGCGTTCTGTCGCCTGAAGCAAAACGTCTGTTGCTCAAAAAAGTACATGAGCTTCTTTTTGGCAGATTACAAGCGTTTTTGGCCTTAGACTTCAATAGAAATGCCTGACTTGAGCATTTTGCAAGCGTTTTGTCGCTCATTTTCTGCTCAAACAGCAGCTCTCCGTCTCTAATTTCCTCTCCTCCCTCTAGTGCGTTCTATTGGCCAAACAAAAATGCCTGAAGCTGTAAACACTTGAAATACACTTCTAAAACGCTTTAAAAACACTTTATAGGCCCGGTTCACATAGGTTCACATATGTGCGGCCGTGGGTTCGTGCCTGGGCTCCGGTGTGTGTCTGTTTACCGGTTCAGTTCTGAATTTCTGAACCGGACCCAAAGATGCACAGGACCCCTTTTGCAATAAAAATTGTGTCACTGCATTCAAGGGAGTGGGTGTTCTTGGATTGTTTTTTTTTTTTTTTTTTTAATCAACAAAATAGATTTTTATTGAATAGAACACACGGCATTACATGGTGCAGTTGCATAGGCATACAATCCATGAAAGACAGGGTTTTTAATCCTCATAGTATTACATGAATCATAGTAACTGTATAGCCAACTCATCTAGCAAGTGACTGAGAAAGAAGCATTGCATAACGCCCAGAATTCCAAGCTCTCTTGGAAAGGAAAGTGCAAACAATCAAACAGAACAAGCAGAAAAGAAGAAAAATAAAATAACAATAGAAAGAAAAGGTCAGTCCAACTGGTAGTATACAGCCATTACATTGTGTTATAAAGAAAAGGCAAATCACTTCTGACAGGTCACCCATAGTCTCATATGGTCACCTGAAGTCAGTGCAGGAAACCACCTATCCCATCAGTAACCTGTCTAGTGCCATCTGGGGAGTTCAGCCAACTCTGCCAGATGCTCATACATTTTTTGGGTGTTTTCTTATGATGGTAGGTGTTTTTTTTCTCGGATGAGGATGGTATTAACAATTTGGATCCTTTTCTTGTTAAAAAAAAAAACAAAAAAAACAACTTGGATCCACTGTGTTTCCTTTGGGGCCTGTGCAGAAAGCCAAAGTCGAGCAATCAGCTTCCTAGCTAGGTATAAGAGCCTCGTGAGGGCGATGTACACCGGAGGGGGGTATAGTTCCTCATCGAGTCTTCCCAACAGACACGTCAATGGGTCTACCTGGGACCTGGTATACATTGTTAATTTTGGTGACAATTATGTTCCAATAACGCACTTGGGGCATCTTCAGAGGATATGGATGAGGTCATCCGGACGAACCTGACATTTTGGACATATGGAAG
>CM053038.1:86666347-86696246 GCA_028564925.1 Lithobates sylvaticus | reverse complement strand
CTCTATCTAAACTAATAGCAAAGTTGGGAGCCTAGTCCCCACCTGTTTGTGGTAGCCTAGATGGGGACTAGGCTCCCAACTTTGCTATAACTTGATTCCTGGATGATGGTACAAGTCCCTACTTATCCTTACTTTGGTAACTTACTATAAGAGGCCACATTTATAATTTAATTATTTTCTTTATCTAAACTAGTAATAGTGATATAATCTCTATCAGAGTTGGTGATAATAATATAAACAAAATAATTCATATAATTAATATAATATGATGTGTGACCATACCAATATGTAAACCCACATAAAACAACAGAGAAGATCAGATGCCTGCTGAGAAACCTGTGGTAGGGTGTTGATAACTGTCCTGAGAGTCTTTGCTGCTGGGAGGGATGGGGGTGACTCATGGGAGGGAGGGGGGTGAATATAATATGATGTAGTATGACCACACCAATATGTGATGAAAAAGTGGTAACCAAACCCACATAAAACGTCCATTTCAAATCTATGTGTCTATATATAGCCAAAGAACAAAAACAAAAAAGCAAGTCCACAAAAGTCACCAAAAAAAATTGTAGCCAAAAAATATTATTATTAGTGTACATGTGTATCAAAAAAAGAGTTAAAAAAACTTAGGAAGAGGAATTTCTTGAAACACGTTAGCCAGTCTATGAATCCACAGAAGCAGTTGCATCAGTGTCGGCTGGTGAAGTTTTAGGATGGGGTGGCGCAAGACCCCGCCCTTCCCTTTTGACCCCTCCCACTTGAGAAAAATGGGCGTGGTTTCAGTGAAATTGTGGACGTGGCTCTAAGGTGGTGTGGTTAGCGTCTGAGATGAACGAGGGATGGAGGGACAGCAGGCCCAGATCCTACACAACAATAGAAATATGTGTATTCTAGAAAGTTTAACAATCGGCAGATAAAAATATTCCAAACACCTGGTGTTAGCACTTCAATCATCCTGGAAAAAATGAAAGTTGGTCACCCTCTTCAAAAGATTGGGAGAATTAGAAGATGTATGCCACATCCGATAATTAATAAAAGAACTAGAAGGGTTTTCCCCTAGGTTGGTGGACTTTTAGTGGGCATTACTATGCTTTCCCAAATAAATTTCAATGATGTATAATAACAAGATTTATTGAAAAAGTTAAATATATAGAAAAAAAAAAGTTTACATGAGATACATTTAAAACAGCATCAAACATATGTAAATAATTTGTTACATGGCATCCGACTAGACGCGTTTCGGAGTATATTATTCTCCTTCTTCAGTAGTCGTGGTGTCGAAAACAAAATTTAGTTCTAAAATGCAAAAAAATATATGTATAGTTTTAACATAATAGGATACATTTATGGGAGAGAAGGGGGGGGCTATCCAGGGCATCGGCAAGTAGGGAGGAGGGAGGGGGGGGGGGAAAGGGAAGAGGTCCAGAACATGTGTCCTATACAGAGAGGGATATTACATAGATGTTAAACATATATTACTCACAATATCAGGGAGCAATATCTGGCTGGGGAGACCAAAGACATCAGATATATACAGGGTCATATTTGTGGACTTACATAAAGATTGATGCATTGATGGTTCAGACGTTTCGCCGTATTTAAAAACAAAGAATAGAGTGTCGCATAGGCACAGCACAGGATGTTTTGTTGAATGTAGATCAATGATCTCTTCCAGTAGTCATCCAATGATTTTACTTGGAAAGTATACAGGGAATCCAAATAGGATTCGTGTTGGAAAAAACCTAGAGTTAAAATGTCACATTAGATTCCCAAAAAGAGACTGGAGTCTGGACCTCTTCCCTTCCCCCCCCCTTCCCTCCTCCCTACTTGCCGATGCCCTGGATAGCCCCCCCCCCTTCTCTCCCATAAATGTATCCTATTATGTTAAAACTATACATATATTTTTTTGCATTTTAGAACTAAATTTTGTTTTCGACACCACGACCACTGAAGAAGGAGAATAATATACTCCGAAACGCGTCTAGTCGGATGCCATGTAACAAATTATTTACATATGTTTGATGCTGTTTTAAATGTATCTCATGTAAACTTTTTTTTTCTATATATTTAACTTTTTCAATAAATCTTGTTATTATACATCATTGAAATTTATTTGGGAAAGCATAGTAATGCCCACTAAAAGTCCACCAACCTGGTTGTTATGGTTGTTATGGTGTCAGGATGATTGAAGCGCCTTATTTCTATTATTACATTTTAATATAAAATTAAATCATTCAACTCACCATAATGCTGAATCAGTGGGAGCCCTGAGCGTGTCACTAGCCACGTCGCCTGCCACCAGATGCCATCAGGTGTCCCCAGCGGAGTCCGTCCTTACATACAGCCTGTGTCCTACCAAATGCAGCCTGTGTCCCACCAAATGCAGCCTGTCTGTGTCTCACCAAATGCAACCTGTGTCCCACCAAATGCAATCTGTCTGTGTCTCACTAAATGCAGCCTGTGTCTCACTAAATGCAGCCTGTGTCCCACCAAATGCAGAAGCCGGTGTCCCACCAAATGCAGCAGCCTGTGTCCCACCAAATGCAGCAGCCTGTGTCCCACCAAATGCAGCAGCCTGTGTCCCACAAAATACAGCCTGCCAGTGTCTCACCAAATGCAGCCTGTGTCCCACCAAATGCAGCAGCCTGTGTCCCACCAAATGCAGCCTGTGTCCCACCAAATGCAGTCTGTGTCCCACCAAATGCAGCAGCCTGTGTCCCGCCAAATGCAGCAGCCTGTGTCCCACCAAATGCAGCAGCCTGTGTCCCACAAAATACAGCCTGCCAGTGTCTCACCAAATGCAGCCTGTGTCCCACCAAATGCAGCAGCCTGTGTCCCACCAAATGCAGCCTGTGTCCCACCAAATGCAGTCTGTGTCCCACCAAATGCAGCAGCCTGTGTCACCACCAAATGCAGCAGCTTGTGTCACGACCAAATGCAGCAGTCTGTGTCACGACCAAATGCAGCAGTCTGTGTCACGACCAAATGCAGCAGCCTGTGTCACCACCAAATGCAGCAGCCTGTGTCACCACCAAATGCAGCAGCCTGTATCATCACCAAATGCAGCAGCCTGTGTCACCACCAAATAAAGCAGCCTGTGTCACCACCAAATAAAGCAGCCTGCCTGTGTCACATCAAACCCCCCTCTCCCTGTTACTTACCTTGCTGTGTGTTGTCCTCTCCAGCGGTGTCTACTTCCAGTGGCGATGGAGAGGTCCGCTCTTATCAAACTCAGATGTCAATTAAACCGCCCAGCCGTAGTAATACATACTACGAGTGCTGGGCGGAAGCTACTCGGCACCTCAGAAAGCACCGCAAGAGTGGCTTAATGCCCGCAAATGAAGTGCAACATCTGCAATCTCGTGATTGCATAGACGTGGCACTTCCCATAAGTGCACTGTGTCCGGCGTCGCACTGTTTCCGGCGTCTGAACACAGTGCACTTAAGGGCCTTTTTTTGTATTTATTTTTTTAAAGGGCCAGTCTTTAAAAACTTTTTTTGTGACTGCCTGGAGGGGGGGGCGCGCCCATGCACCCCCTATGGATTGGCCACCACTGAGTTCCATGTCATGTGGATGGATTTTATGGACCTAAGTGGAAGTACTTTATGACATGCTTTTATCAAGTCTATGTTTAATAGTATGATACATACTTTTTATACAATAAATACCAGTCTATTGAGGATAATGTACTAGGTCCACCCGCCTTCTGTTTCTTTTACGTTTCAGAGTTTAGGATCCCCCAGTCTGTGGAGGGCAGTGAGAAGTGCATTATCCATCAATTGCCATCTAAGCAGAGAACGCGTGGTCATGTAGAGGGACATTACACAGCGCAGGAGATTGATTTGTATGGTTTTTGGATAAACTGTTTAGCAATGAGAATATATCCCCTAATTTGGGGTAAAAACAGCAGTCTCATATGTAATAAGGTCCTGTTCCCTTTATGGGTTTAGAATATGCCCCAATAATTTTATTTTAACCTAATCTGACCATAACCCCTTTTTCCATGTGCCCTGCGTTTAAGGTGGTCAGATGGGACTAAAACTTAATTATTTGTCCTCAACACCAAACGATAAGTCTGGCAGAAATACATTACAGCTCACCTTCCAAATAACACCATTCCTACAGTAAAGCATCGAGGTGGTAATATCCTGTTATAGGACTGTTTCTCTGCAGCAGGGACTAGAGCACTTGTCAGGATAGAAGGAAAAATGGGTGGGGCAAAATACCATCACATTCTTGAGGAAAATCTGCTGCCCTCTGCCAGAAAGTTTTCAATGGGAAGAAGGTTTACCTTCCAACATGACAATGACCCAAAGCACACAGCAAAAATGACCACACAGTGGTTGAAGGAGAAAAAGGTGAATGTCCTTGCATGGCCTAGTCAGAGCCCAGACTTAAACCCCAAAGAAAATCTGTGGAATGACTTAAAGACTGCATGTTCACAAATGGTCACCATAAAATTTAACTGCACTTGAGCAGTTCTGCAAAGAGTGGGCAAATATTGTAAAATATAGATGTGCAAAGTTAGTATACATATCTCAACAGACTAAAGGCTGTAATTAAAGGAAAATGTGGTCCAACAAAATACTGACATAAGCGGGTGATCCTTTTTCGGTTTTGGTTTTGAATTTTTCTCTTTTTTCTGACATGTTGGTGTTTATATCCTTCACTTGTTGTGATGTTATAAGTTGCACTAGTAAATACAACTGGATTGAACAAAAATGGTGTCTGTCTTCAGGCTGCAAAGCAACAAAATGTGATTATTTTAAAGGAGGGTTATTATTTTCTTTACCCACTGTAGTGTAGTATTTTTATTAACGTTTGTTAATAGTATCATACTTACATTATACAGTAAATAAAAAGCTCAAACCAGGAGAAAGTGAAACCAGGAAAGCTGATTTGCGTTCCAACAGGAAGAGGCTGAATGTAGCTCACAGGGATATACACTGGTGCAGAGAAGCAGGTAACTGACTGGAGTGCAGATGGAGAACAGTAGTGAGGGAAGACTGGATGCTGGCAAGGCTGGATGCAGGATGAAATCACTGAGGACACTGGGGAACACTGGAATTACTGAGACCCCCAGGAGTTGGCTACAGAATGGACAGAGACTGGGAACACTAGAGGTCATGAAGACAATACAGAAAGGCACTGGGAAACATTTGAGAATATTTGAGAATAATGTTTAGGAACACAGAGGATCTGGCTGCTTTGGGACCTTTGGAGGGTACTGTTGAGATGGGCTAATTTATCCGTTATAAGTAAGGGCTGGAAGAATTATTGGTGAGAGGTTAATGGGAAGAGCCTGCAGTACAACATCATGTAGGTCACAGTCTACAGTGGAGAATGCCCTTTGGAGTAGGCACAATATAGGCCCCAGAAGGAACCCCATCTCAGGGAATCTGCATCTGAAGAAAAATGGAAGCTCTGGTCGGCATCCCCATGTTAATGTTGAGTTTGGTCCAAACTGTAATGTTGATGACTTGTGGAAGGCAAAATAGGCGTATCCCTGTCTATGAAAGAATGTTGTACTTTGTCATGCTACAGTAAAACATTAATAGGGTAACGTGGTCGTTGCTTTCATTCGTAAGCTGGCTTTGGATGGGGGAATGAAAGTAACCATGATGGTGAAATTCTCCATTCGACTGATGTTTGGTACCCCTCCTATTTCCTGTTGCAGGAAAAGGATGGGAGGCACCTTGGGCTAGCATGGCCATTGCTGTTGGCGAATTAGGGACCAGCTGTATGCTAGTCTTTTAAGACAGTTCCCCTCTGCTGATGCTGATCGCACACAGAGGGGAAGACCTGGAATATGATGGATCTCATATTCTTGGGACAGGTTGGCAGGAAGAAGCCAAGGAAAAGGTGCAGAAATATCTATTCAAAAAGAACAGCTTAAAGTGCAACTAAAGGCAAAAAAAAACAGGTTTAACTTTGTATAGAGTGGAGCGGGATTAGAACATCTGCCAGTGTCTGTACTCCGGATATTCATCCTCTCTATTTGTCACGTTTAACATTATTATTTAAAGTGAAAGTAAAAGAAAATCACAAATTTTGGGTTTTGAGAACACCACAAAATTAATAGAGGGGAAATCTTCCAACAGGGACACTAGTTCTAGTAAACGTGATGACAACCTGGAATTCCCTTAATTTGGAGGGAGTTTATCTCACTTCCTGTTTTGCTATGGGACAGGAATGAAAGCGAAATCTTCCCTATGTAACACAGATGGCAAAAAAATTAAAAAATGATGTTCCTTTTTGCCAACCAAACCTTTACCATACAAAGAAAAAAGTGCGCTGTCTCTCCAAATTCAAACATCAGCAAACCATGCAAAAAAAGTTAACAATCATTAAATTATATCAAACAGTGAATAAACTATAATGTCATCATAAAAATTTTATAAATAAATAAAAAAGTCCAAATCCACATAAGGTTATCCAGTGCTTCAAAGTGCTCAGTGCTTACATTTAAAACAAACACGTGCTCCAGTGTTCAGAAAGCTGAGCCTCTTACCGGACAGGGATGATCTCAAGATTAAGAGATCACAAGTGCTTTTGATACAAAAGATTTTTCTCTCTAATGCCGCGTACACACGAGTGGATTTTCCATCAGAAAAATCTTGGATGGGTTTTCCGACAGAATTCCACTCAAGCTTGGTTTGCATACACACGGTCACACAAAAGTTCGCTGAACTTTCGACCGTCAAGAACGCAGTGACGTACAACACTATGACGAGCCGAAAAAATTAAGTTCAATGCTTCCGAGAATGCGTCGAATTGTTTCCGAGCATGTGTAGGAATTTTGCGTGTTGAAATTGCTACAGACGATCGGAATTTTCGATCGGAACTTTTTCCGACCGAAAAATTGACAACATGCTCTCAATCTTTTGCTGGCTGGAATTCGGCCAGCAAAAGTCTGATGGAGCATACACACGGTCGCAATTTCCTATCAAAGGCTCTCATCAGTCTTTTGCTGGCCTAATTTCCTATCGTGTGTACATGGCATAAGAGTAGGAGTGCTGCATAAAGGTGAGAATCCAACCAGGACCTGAATTTGAATAAGACAAGGCTAAGGGATCCTCCACAATAAGCATTTTTTTGCTGTAGTTCAGAGAATGAGCTTTCTGGATTAAATAAAAAATCAAATAGTGAACTTTACTTTTGCAGTTGCATTGTCTTGAAATGACAGTATATTGGCAGTTAACTGGTTGATTTGACTTGAACTTCTGGTCTATATGCCTTAGTGGGAAGGACTGCACTTCCCGTATATTGTTTAATGCTCTTCAGAAAGCATACTAATTAAATGAACATGAAAAAGTGGAACGGAAACTTGTTCCAGTTACTGAGTGTGAGAGAATAAAAAGACTTAATTGTACACAGTAGAAATTGCTGCTTCTCAGTATTTGTATGGGTTGCAAAGAACTGTTATTATCTCCTAAAAAATCTATTTATCTGCAAATAATTAATATGGCTCTGGATTTTAGATGTGCTTGACCACAATAGGAGCTCTGTTTTTACATCTCTGGCTTGTGTGTCCAGTTTTGGAGAGAGATGTGCAAAGACAGAAATGCCCTTTTTGTTCTGTTCAACCCAGGTAGTATCCACGTACCACCCAACGTAGTTAAGCCATGCCCCTTGTGCACTGCAGCTTCACCTGCTCTTAATCACAATGGTGGAAACATTGCACACATACCAATATAAAATCACTTTATTGTTTTACCTCAACAGGAGAAAAATGTGGATAGTGACCAGCTCAGTGACAGTAAATCTCAAAGAGAAGTAGGTGTGAGGCGCTGGACTCAGAATTCTGTCAGGAAGCAATGCTTGGGCTTGATGACTAGATCTTGCCAGCTCTACCACTAACCGAGGTCCCCCCAGAAAACAAGGCTATTCTACCCTGATAATCCAAGTAAAATCAACAAAAAGCATCAGATAATTGTCTTAAGAGTCCATAATTATTTATTGATGATAAAATTGAGATATATGTAAGATAAAATATAACCAACATGTTTTGGTTTTAGGCACCCAGGTAGTATCCACATAACACCCCAGAGGCTAAGCCATGCCCCTTGTGAGCTGCAGCTGCACCTGCCCTTATTTACAATGGTGGAAACATTGTACCAAAATAGAATCAATTTATTGTTTTACCTCAACAGGAGCAAAATGTGGGTAGTGACCAGGTCAGTGACAGTAAACTTTAAAGACAAGTAGGTGTGAGGCTCTGGACTCTGGACCAGATGCTTGTCTTAAGAGTCCATAATTATTTATTGATGAAAAAATTGAGGCGAGATAAAAGATAACCAAAATTTTTTGGGGACAATGCCCTTTATCAGGACTGAGACAAGACATATAAAAAGTTACAATAAAAAAGAGGACTACCAAAAGTCATACCAAGAAGAAATAACAGAACTGATGTTTAAAATAGTATGATGCTAGAAAGTAAATAATATAAAGAAATAGTATAAAATAGAATGATTATTGTAATTATACAGCACCTTTCCAATTGAAATGGGCAGCCAGGCAAGCTACAAAATAAAACAGGAGCTCAGAGTGCAATACTCACCTTCAATCTGAAGCAGTCCACCATGGTACTTCTCTTTCCCCAAAAGATGTTATCATACACCCCTAGGCTCACTTTACTCAGTACAGGCACTTTCATGCCATTATAGGAGTGGTGCTCAGTCTGGGAGGAGGTACCACCACTCCACTCCACTCCACCACTCCACTCCAATCGGAAGGATACAAGAAAAACAGTATATTGTCATGGTTTGGGGTCAGGCTCGAAGACCAGTAGCTATAGCAGTTGAGAGGATCCCACTGACCTAATTCCTCAAGATCACTCCACCAGGAGGTGAGCAAGTGGGGGTCCAATAGCAGATATAGCAGGTAGGGATAAAGCAGAAGTGTAGTAAGTAAACAAGCCAAATGTCGGTAACAAGAGGTCGCAGTTTGGGATCAAGCAGAAGCGTAGTTGAGGAGCAAGCCAAAGGTCAGCAACGAGTGGTGGCAGAGATACAGGTGGCAGCAGGAGAGACAAGAGTGAGATATTGACTGGAGAGAGCACAATAATCTGGCAAACAGGAAGTGCAAAGGCATGGCTAAAATAGGAAGTTCATGGGAGGAGCAAAGGGTTCAAAGTTCAAGAGAAACAAGGTTCAGGGCAGGATTATTCAAGCAATTGTTCAGGGAGCTGTCCAGCATCCCAGGTTCATCAGCAAGAAGAGACATTGCCAGACACAGCTGAGGTTGCTGTTTCAGACCCGGGTCCTGATAGTACCCCCTGTCTCCCAGGACATCCCCTGGACACTTAGGAGCAGGTTTGTGAGAGAACCTCTGATGGAAGTCTCTTGTTAATCTAAGGGGGCATGATTTCAGCAGAAATCTGGAAGGTCCCACAAAGTTTTGACCCAACTTAGCAGATGGAACATGAACTTTCAAAATTTTGGTAGATAATCAAACCTGGTCACCCACATGAAAAGTAGGAAGTGATCTGTAATTTCTGTCAGCAGCCTTCTTTTAGTATTCCTTAAAAGTATTAATCAGTTTCTCCTGAAACTCCTGGAATGTAGTTCATCTGTTGGTAACAGCAGGGACTGTAGTTGAGATAGGGAGATCAGGAATACAAACTGGATGATATCCGATGTTTAGGAAAAAAGGGCTTTGGGAAGTGGAGCTCTGTTTAAAGTTATTTTGCCTTAAGAAGGTAGTCCATCCAGTCATCCTGAAGATAACTAACAAAACATTGAAGGTATTGATCCAACATTTGATCTTTGGGTCAAGCAGGTAGGCATCACTTAACTTACAGCCACTCAATCACAGATAGTTAATTCCATAGAGATCACTGACAAAAAAATGATATATATAAAAATACCAATGTAGTCTTACTTTAGACTCAAAAATCAAGGAAGGATTGCATAAAAGAGGAAAGGAATATCCAATCCTCATTACTTACATGGGGCTAAGGTCAAAGACATGCGGTAATGCAAGACAAGGGTGGCTGTGGTTTGTCTGCCCTGGGAGCTGGGGTATAAACTCATATGCAGAATGGACTCCAAAAAAAGTCCCTAAAATATGAGGTCTCCATGTGAACAATTAGCGATAGGGAATAATGACACCAACCGTATCTGTAAAAGTAATACATTGTATGACTTGCATGAAAAAGTGTACTAGTATAAAAAAGTATAACCATGGTGCCATTGGGGGGATGTGGGAAAGATAAAAGGTGAAGGAATATCAGTAAGCCATGACCCAGTGTAAACAGGAAAAGAAAAGAGGTAATAAAATAAAACGATGAGCAAAAACGTTGCCAGATCAGTCATGCATGTTACCGAAGAAAGGCAAGATACCAGTGGAAATCTTGATACAGAAGAAGCCATGTGACCCCAAAATAATTAACCTATGTGTCATTGGAATGGCAAGATCCGTATGTGATGTGTAATCTGCAGCTCAAAGGGTTGTGGCAGTGGATGGTGTTATATGTGCATCCGACGCACATGTAGGTGCCTCCCAGCGTCACGCTCGTATGATAGATGAGGAGGGGCTCCCCAACAGGGCGGGATATGCCGTCTGAGCTTAGCACGAAAATTCCCCATGTAAACCAGCACAGAGTGGAAAAAGCATCCAACTCATGGCGCCCAAGACTGACATCACGAATGAACGCCCTGCGTGGTGCCGATGTACAGCAAGGAATGCATAGAATAGAATGCATTAAGGTGAAAAACCTTGAGACTTTACAATCACTTTAACCGCTTCCCGACCGCCTCATGCACATATACGTGTGCAGAATGGCACGGGCAGGCAAAATCCCGTACCTGTACGTGATCCTTTAAATGCCGCTGGTGTCCCGCGATCGGGTCATGGAGCTGAAGAACGGGGAGTGGTATGTGTAAACAAACCTCTCCCCACGCTTCCTACTCTGCCTGTCATTGATTGGCTGTTCCCGGTCATCAGGAAAGCCGATCAATGACGTCAGACGTCAGCCCCGCCCCCTAATGTAAAAAAAACACACACGTCACAGCCCATAACCCCTCCCCTCCCCCTAGTGGTTAACCCCTTCACTACAACTGTCATTTATACAGGAATCAATGCATTTAAATAGCATTGATTGCTGTATAAATGACAATGGTGCCAAAAATGTGTCAAAAATGTCCGATGTGTCCGCCATAATGTCGCAGTCACAATAAAAATCGCTGATCGCCGCCACTAGTAAAAAAAAAATATTAATAAAAATGCTATAAAACTATCCCCTATTTTGTAAACACTATAACTTTTGCGCAAACCAATCAATAATCGCTAATTGCGATTTATTTTATTTTTTTTTACCAAAAATATGTAGAAGAATACGTATCAGCCGAAACTGAGGAAAAAAAATGTTTTTTTTATATATTTTTTGGGGATAATTATTATAGCAAAAAATATTGCATTTTTTTCAAAATTGTCGCTCTATTTTTGTTTATAGCACAAAAAATAAAACACGCAGGGGCGATCAAATACCACCAAAAGAAAGCTCTATTTGTGGGGAAAAAAGGACGCCAATTTTGTTTTGGAGCCACGTCGCACGACCGCGCAATTGTCAGTTAAAGCAACACAGTGCCGAATCGCAAAAAGGGGCCTGGTCCTTTGGCTGCCAATTTGTCCGGGGCTGAAGTGGTTAAATAAAAATATATCTGAGTGGGGCTTCAGGGAGAGGGGGGTGAAGTTAGAGGGAGCAGAAGTTCCCCTTTAAATATTTTTTTTTTATTCCTAATATGTACAAAACCATGGCACATTTCATTCATAAAATATATAATGGGAGCCTTAATTAAGGCTGTAGGTAAAGTGCAAAAACAGGACATAATTCATATGTTCATTTTAATATGTATTTTTATTGTTCCATGTTCCTTCAAAGCATTTTTTTTTACATGATAAACCAACCCAGCAGCAACGTCTGTCTATGTTTCATTTATTATAAATAATCTTATCTTATTGCACAACTTTTGTGCAATATCCAGATAATCTTCAAATAAAATAGTAAAGGACCTATCGAGGTGGTTAGCTCATTTCAACCCTACCCCCACTTCCTTGCCTTTTTCTTATATCCTGCTTCCCTTTCCTGTAGGCCGAAAGTCTCTATCATTGGCGGATCAAATACCTTGCAGGCTATTATTTTTAAGTTTATCGCTCTTTCTCAACTTGTTTCCTGTTTTCCTGACTGCAGTTCTGCCAAAAAACACTTTCTGCTAGAAACTTAATCATGTCACAGAAGTAATGTGCGCTGTCACAAACCCGCTGAAAGGGTCAAATAGAAATCCTGTGTTAACAGCATTCCAAGTGCTCTTGAACTTTGCATTTTTTTTTCTCTAATAAGAAACGATTGCTGTTGCATGACCCTAAATGGGTAGTTATTGTCTAGGCTCAGCTTGTCTCTCTAAGGTTTCATATATGAGCAACCAATAGGATCACTTGGCACACATTCCCATTGTGCAACAATGAGTCAAAGTCTATTCACTCAAAACCAATATTTTAGTTTAGTAGATGCTGGAGTGTTAAACCACCCCTGTGCTTGAAATCCAATGCCTGTAATTACAAAGGGGTTTACCCCTAAGGTTTCTACTCCCAGTGTGACTCAACCAGTACAACAGGACTGTGGCATTTGGGAAGATTCTCATACTCGTGGGCAAAAACTTTATTGTGGCATTGGCTAGGTACCAATAAGGTACCTCTAATGATGCATGCTCAACTATTCAGGTTAATGTTTCTGCTAAAGTTCCAGGTGACAGTTGTGAAACTCCTTCATGTAAAAAAAATCTTGTATTTATTCAAAGAACACAAGAAACTCTGTGATTGGATAAGGGTCATCTAAACATCACGATCCACCCTCGTCTGCATGGGTTTTGCATGAGTTGACTTTTTAACATCGGAGAGTTTTCCAGAAGTACATTGTATGGCAGCCATAAATCATTGAGATGGGGAATAAATAGGAAATGTAGAAACTGTGTCTGACTAAATCTACAAAGCTGATCAAAATGTCAACATTCATAGATCCCAACAAGAGCACCAAACAAACATTCAAGAGTTTGTGGTTTTAATGCTAAAATGTATTCATACTTATGAATCAATTTATCATAAAAATTTGGACTCTTGAACGCTTGGTGCTCCCGTTGGACTGTATGAATGTGGATTCTAAACTATGGGTTCTTTGTCTGTTTCTATTTGGTGTAGCTGTTTTGTGGAGTGCTGCTGAACCACAGCCAATGTGCCCAGTGAAAATTGCAGTGACCCTTAGAAAATCTGAATCCATCCATTCTTATGTTTCAAATTGTTGACATGGCTGTCAAAAATGATAATATGGGCTTGGATAGATAGAGCTGGATCCCTTGATCGATATTTCCACTCAGTGTAAAGATGGTATTGATATACAGTGTCTAGACACTGGGTTGGCAGCTTTTGCACACCGTAGGGCTTTTGTAGTCTCATTAGGCTGTGGCAGGACTGGTTGGATCCAGAATTGAAATGCCACACTGAAATGTTGTAGTCAAGTCTAAAAACTGTGATGCTGTGAACCAGCCTCTCCCACCACAGTTAATACTAACTAAATGTTTGCATATACTATTCCATAACTTAGAAAATTGAATTGGGCAAACATGTTGTCTTTGTGTACACATTTCTCCTGATTTTATATTTGAATACATTTGTATCTGCACTACAACACTATGGTGGGGTACTTCAATTCTAGATTCACTAACTACATTAATATGACAGGCCAATGTGAAAATTGGTAACAAAACTAAACAATCCTGCAGAGCAAAAATATCAAGTAAACCCCTGTGCTACCTGGTAGTGTGTCACGTACCTTACAGCGGAGTCCGAAATGCTGAGGGTGGCCTCTTGCACGGTTCCAGTCCCAACACCCCTGGCAGTGAGGACAGGGAGTGCTGGGGCAACAAAATGGTGCAGATGCCTGCAGGCTGAAGGCTGGAGCTCCGAGATACAGGATCCTCTCGGAGGAAGGCGTGAAGACTGATCACCAGAACTGTTCAGCGGAAGCCAGGCGGGTAAGTATGGATTCAGGAACAACTGCAACGTCAGGAACAGGCAAAGGTTGGCAACTAGCTGGCAACAAGGTACATAAACGGAAGGCAAGTTCGTAGTCAAGGACAGGCAGAGGTTGGCAACGGGCTGGCAGCAAGGTACAGAATCAGGAAGCAGAGCCGTAGTAGAGGATCCAAGCCGAGGTCTGTATAATCAGTAAAGGTAGATAACAGGCAGGGGTGATCCAGGAGAATGGTCAAGGAAACCGGGTTTGTCAGGAGCAAGGTAACAGGTCAAACAGCAATCAGGAACTCAGGAACAAGCGGAAGACGATCCAGCACTGGTATCAGGCAGAGACTCTGGTTATATAGGGCGCCATGCGCCAGGATTGGTGGACGTGAATGTGCGTGTGCGAGTGTGCGCACACGTTCTGGAACTCGCTCGCCTCTGTCGGGGACACTGCGCATGGCCATTGGCATTAGCGGAATGGGAATTAGCCACTGCTGCACGGAGACGGGCATTAGCACTGTGAGTTCTCTGACAATGTCCATTGGCATTAGCGGAATGGGAATTGGCCACTGCTGCACGGAGATGGGCATTAGCACTGTGAGTTCTCTGACATAGTGTTAGCAGTAGTGGTGAAAATATTTCCTCTGAGGAAGTCACAAGGTGTGATGTAACGCATAGGGTGTGGCCAGAGCAGACAGGGGACCGGAAGTGATGTGAGAGGCAGC
Organism: Lithobates sylvaticus; assembly: GCA_028564925.1. Lineage (NCBI taxonomy): Eukaryota > Metazoa > Chordata > Amphibia > Anura > Ranidae > Lithobates > Lithobates sylvaticus. Next base: position 86,681,504 of record CM053038.1, on the reverse strand, counting down.
ATTGCCGATGTCTTGTTAACCAAATGTGCTTTTAATAGGGAATTTGTGTAAGCAGAACATTTTATTTCAATAAATATATGCTTTTAACATATTACACTATGGGAGGCATTATGTATATCCTACCCTAATATATGGATGCATGAGGCCGATGGTACCTTAAGGTAAACAAGACCCTCTAGCCAATCACCTATCAGGAGGATAAGGGAGGAGGATACCCCACGAAGGATAACCAGACCACAAAATTGGAACTCTACCATAAGGCTTCTGATATTCTCGAGTGAGGTGAGAGTTCTGTGAGCACAAAGGTGTTTTGGTGAAAGCAAACGGTTATTGGTCTCACCTTGAATGGGAGCAGATCATAGAAGTGGATTACACGTTTAATTGCACTTGGACACTATATTTTAGTTAAGTCTATGCTGAAGCACCTGTGATTCATGAGACGTTGATTTAATTTATGTTTGATTACTGTAATTTATTACCTTGGTTTTTGTAGAACAAACTGCACATTATAACTATATACACTTATATACGGATTGCGCAACATCATGTACATTTGATTTAATCCTGCAGAGCATATTTCATGACGACACAGACAAGCAATCCTGCAGAGCATATTTTATGATGATATATTATACAATTTTACTAGGGCTGTTACTGATTAGAATTTTTGTGTTCGATTAATCTTTTTTTTTTTTAAATCGATTAATTTACTAATTTCGATTAATTAGAGCGCACATACAGATCCAACTACTTTTAGATGATCTCCTTGCATTGCAACTGTGCATTAGTCAGTGGTAAATGTGGTATACACTATATACAATCACCCAGTTATCAAATTTGCCTACACTTAGCTCACTGAATGATTAATTAACCACATCCATATTTACCATCACTATCCAGGCTGTCCAGTGACGTCACGGACATCGACATCACCGGACTCCTCCCACCTTCCCTTTGTTAGCAGATGGAGGCACTTGGGGAAGAGGGGAAGAGTCCGTGATGTCACCGGATCTCTGACTGAACTCCCTGAAGACCCGGAGGCCGGCGGAGAGGTGAGTACCGATCAAAAGAATTTTGATTGATCAAAAAATTTACAATTAATCTAGGAATTAATCCTTAATTTCCGCAGCCCTGAATTTTACTATATTATGCTTTGGTGAAATATATTTTTAGCAGTATGCCTATTTTGTTTTTTGTGGGTATTGTAAATGTGCTTGTTTATTAAGTTAGTATGTAGTTCGCCTCTGTTTTGCGTGTTGTTTTACAGTATAAGTTTTATATTCTTCTCATTTATATGATGCAATGAGCTCTCAGTTTCACTGAACTGGTTAGAAAATTTGTATATTGTGCAATTATTGTACTGGTAAGTTCCTCAAATATTAGTTTTTCTCAATTTTGTGTAGATGCCTACCATGGAAAACGTCATTTTTCTGAGGAATGCTTCTCATGAATGTAGGCGTTAGAAGAGTACACTTTACTTGAAAGGTCAACTATTTACAGTTAATGTTCATTAATGTATACTTTTTTTGCATTATTTGTAGCATTATTTGTATCTGTTTACTTACCTCCTTATTTACCTCCTCTTTGGTGCTGCCCTTTGCATCCAGTGATGCAGCGCCTCTCCCCTTTAGATTTAAATGAGGCCCAGCATCACTGAGCACACTTCCTATGAAAAAATGCAGAGAGCAGCGTCATACCGTTATGCCTTCTGCAATTTTGGATCTTCCCACCACCTTTTTTATTAAAGGGTGCCGGTTTTCTTTCAGGGGGTAGGGGGGCCAGAAAGGTGGATCCTATGTCCTGAGATGCACACCGTATACTCACCATCATCAAATGGGGCAGCAGATAAGGATTTCACCATCACTGGCTGAGATTTTCTAGGACTGGTCACGGTACCCTATCTTATGTGCCATGCATATGCTTTCTACACTTTCTGGGAACGGTTGGGCTTACCATAGCTACTTTTGTGCATGGAGCAGAGCTCCATATCTATGTAAGGATCAGCATCAAATGTAGAGTACTTCAATAAGTCAGTCTGCTGAGTGAGATGTAGTCCAGGGCTCTAAGCCCTGTTTTATTGCTTCAGAGATGCTAATTATGCAGTTTTTGCAAAGGGCAAATCCAGTGTAAGCTCACTCACAGATATATGGGTCCACTGATACCAATGTATTGTGTTATGCTTGGTAAAATGCATGCAACCGTAGTACATGGCATCATACATTTGTTTGGCACTCCAACACATTATTACAACGCATCCATGTTGCAGCGCACCACAACATATGGAAATACACATAATATATGTTGTGGTGTGTTGCATTGGAAAACATGTTGCATGTCTAATGTTCACTACATTGTAGTGCATGGCTGCCCATTCAAACAAATAGATTATTTAACACAAGGCACCTTAACACAAGGTTAAAATGTACATGGCTGCAAATGTTTACCCACTTTGATGACTCCATACTGCACCTTCACCAGACTGTCCCTACACACCGTGTCACACAGTCTGAACCCCCTGACTGCTCCATCAAAGAGACAACTATGCACATACAGTGGGTATAGAAAAGAATCACCCCTCTTTAAAATAATCACATTTTGTTGCTTTGCAGCCTTAAATGAAGACAGGCACAGTTTTTTTTTATCCAGCTGTATTTACTAGTGCAACTTACTGTATAACATCCAAGTGAAAGATATAACACCAACATGTCAGAAAAAAAAATAGAAAAAAATTCAAAACCAGAATCACTGAGTTGGAAAAAGGATCACCCCCCTTATTTCAGTATTTTGTTGGACCACCTTTTGCTTTAATTACAGCCTTTAGTCTGTTGGGATATGTCTTTACTAACTTTTCACATCTAGACTTTGCAATATTTGCCCACTCTTCTTTTCAGAACTGCTAAAGTTCAGTTAAATGTAATAGTGACCGTTTAAGGACAGCAGTGTTCAAGTTATTACACAGATTTTCAATTTAGTTTAAGTCTGGGCTCTGACTAGGCCATGCAAGGCCATTTACCCTTTTCTCCTTCAACCATTGTTTGGTCATTTTTACTGTATTGCTTTGGGTCATTGTCATGCTGGAAGGTAAACCTTCTTCCCATTGACAACTTTCTGGCAGAAGGCAGCAAATTTTCCTCAAGAATTTGATGGTATTTTGCCCCATCCATTTTTCCTTCTATCGTGACAAGTGCTCCAGTCCCTACTGCAGAGAAACTCCCCCATAACAGCATATTACCACCTCCATGCTTTACTGTAGGAATGGTGTTATTTGGAAGGTGAGCTGTATTGGATTTCCGCCAGATATTTTGTTTGGTGTTGAGGCCACATGGAAAAAGGTGTTATCATCAGAGGAGACTAAAATTGAATTATTTGGCCTCAACACCTAACGATATGTCCTGCGGAAATCCAATACAGCTCACCATCCAAATAACACCATTCCTACTGTAAAGCATGGAGGTGGTATTATCCTGTTATGGGGGTGTTTCTCTGAAGCAGGGACTGGAGCACTTGTCAGGATGGAAGGAAAAATGGATGGGGCAAAATACCATCAAATTCTTGAGGAAAATCTGCTGCCCTCTGACAGAAAGTTGTGGACTGTAGATGTGCATAGTTAGTAGAGACATATCCCAACAGACTAAAGGCTATAATTAAAGAAAAAGGCAGTCCAACAAAATTAAAATTCTGACATTTTGCTGTAATATCTTTCACTGTTATATGTTGCACTATTAAATACAGCTGGACAAAAAAACAAAAACCGTGTCTGTCTTCCTTTAAGGCTGCAAAGCAACAAAATGTGATTATTTTAAAGGGGGGTGAATCTTTTCTATAGCCACTGCATACACACCTGTCCATGTTGCGTGCATACTCTGCAGCACATGCCCTAGTCTAGATCCCCCTTCTCTGTGTGTGGTCTTTCCTTTCTCTGAACCAGCACATCTGAATTAGACTTCTCCATTGAGCTACCTGTTCTGAGCTATCAATCATTCTTTATATATATATATATATTGTTAATGCCACAGACAAAAAAAAACACATTCAATGGGATGATTGTTTAGAAGACAATTACCCTCTATAATATTTTTAAGTGGTGGAGCACACAGAAAAAGCCACATAAATACTAGAACATCTTAACTACCTGAAGGGCATTAAACCCAGGAATCAATGGCAATGTGTGGGAAAGTAAATGCATACCTGAATGCTGTGTTAAAAAAAGTTCTGTGTTGTTTTAATTAATTGGTTAAAGAAAGCAGAAGTGTTAAAGCATGTACGTGTTTTCCTTTATCTGAGTTTAATAACCATTTCTATTTCAAAACAGACACGAAATTTTAGCAAATGCACCTCATACATTGGACAAACAATGATACGAAAAATTGAAATGAACCACTGTGCTTCAAAAGGAACCATCGGGGAAGTAGCATGCAGCCAAGATTAGGTAAAACAAAGTGTTTCGGGGTCTCATCTACTTTAGTTGCGAGGAAGGGTTGCACCCACAAAACGTGTACATTGATATCCCATGTTAGCAGATAGCACATGTTGACACACTGTGCATCTTCAAAATATGGCTTTTAAATTACTTTAAAACTTTAGCAAAAATAAAAAATACAACAAGCAACTTTTTAATTTTTGGTGGTTTTAGATTCTGCCTAAAACATCAATGATGTTGGTAATTTTTTTTGTACATCGTGATATTTTACTTGACCATCTCTAAATCCTGATTGCACACCATGATCTCACCGATGAGGATCTGTGCACTTGCACTGTTGAAATGAGTTTCTTCTTCCAGGGCAGCACAGTGGTGTAGTGGTTAGCACTTTCACCTAGCAGTAATAGGGTCACTGGTTCAAACCACGACACCTTCTGCCTGGAGTTTGCATGTTCTCCCTGTGCCTGCGTGGGTTTCCTCCGGGTACTCCGGTTTCCTCCCACACTCCAAAAACATGCTGGTAGGTTAATTAGATCCTGTCGAAAAAATTGGCCAAATATGTGTATGTTGTATGTGTATGTGTTTGTAAGCGTGTCAGGACCCCACAGGGCAAGGACCGCACTATACCACAGATGGACACCAGTGGCAAAAAAGCGCCCTGAGGCGATTCAGTTCGCATAGGTTGCGCTATACAAGTCATTCATTCATTCACAACATCCACATCACCTAAAACTAAAAAAACACCATGTATTATAAATATGCAGGCCAGGCATACATCTATTACCCGAAGCTGTGATCTCAGACACTGACCTGTTGTGGTCACTATTTCGCCCACTTCATGAACCTCTCCCTCCACATCTTCTTCATGGTGTGTGGTAACTTCTCCTTCTCCATGAAAAAAGGTATACTTAGCACACAGATATTTTAGGCAGGAAATAGGAATATAAAACATTGCTTGGAAGTGTCATACAATTGTCTGTTTTGGCAGAGTTCCAAGCTAAAAAAATGTTTTTTTCCCTTTCTAAAGCTGGAATACTTACCTTTTTTGTTAAAGTTTCACACATAGAGAGACCCCTAGTATCCACTGGAGCACCTGCGTGGGACACCCTAAAAAGGTTCGGTTTATTAGATGAAGAAGTTTGAACAAATAGCGATACCAAAATCCCAATTTAAATGAAAAGAGAAAACCTTCTATGAAGGAAAGGGGGAAACAAGAGGCCACATACCTCTGGGATTTTTGTTAACGGTATCTGGGTAGGTATATAAAAAGATTAAAGATGTATGTAAAAAATATAGAATTGTATTAACCCATTAGGGTAAAAGACAGAAAGGACACAAATAATACATCCATATTTTACAGACATATATGTTACATCAGATAAAAGTGTAAAGCTTCGCCATACTCGACATGTTTCACTCTGTAGAGTTTCTTCAGGAGTTTTATAGGTTAAGCTCAAAAATGCTGAAATAACAAAATCGCATGAGAAACACATCCTTTTTATAACAATGAACAAATTAAATGTACATGTTCATACAGTTTTTAGAGCAGTAGGCTCGAGCACAACATACATCTGGGTGAATGAGCAATAGATATATGGTTATAGGTACAATATAATGAAAACCAGGGGCATAGAAAACAGAGGGAGGATTTTAGAGAGTGAAACCGGGCAAATACTTACCACAGATACTTGGATAGGTTTGGAAAAATATATCTGCATATATAGAAAAAAATTTTTGTTATAAAAACAAACTAAATTTCAATGAGAGATGAAGTCGCCTCCAAAGTGCCAAACAAAGCAGCAAATGTCGCTTGCAGAGAGTCACGCTACAAATGTAAAGAAAATAGGTGGGACTGTTAGTCAGGAGGTACTGATGGTGGGTTCATAATAATAAATAAAAATTGATGAAAACGTCAATTAATTAGTACCTGCTGGTCAAAAGGAAGTACGCTGGTGGTGAACGAACTTGAAAAGTTCAGTTTTAATGTGCAAAGTTTGCTAATTGCATAATGTCCAAAAGTTGTTTGGGCGTCATCCTAGAATAAGTCTGCAATACACCAGGGTAAGAAAGAACCCTGCGTTAGTTGCTGAATATACAAAAAATATATTGTATATAAATGAGAAGATAGGGGTCATCAAAAAATAGTGATGAATATAAAGTGAAGTCTTACCCCATAGGTATGTAGTATCCAAAACGGGAAGGGCCGATTGAGTGGGGACGGATAAAACCGTCTCACCCTCTCAAGTGCTGGAAGTTCCCTGCAGAAAGAGATGAAGGCAGGGGGAGGCTGCCTTAAGTAACGGCTCTCCGACCCGGTGGCGTCTGACATCACCGCCGGGTCGTGGGCGCCAAAACAGCTAAGACCAGCCTTGAGCGTCCATAGATGGATAGTGCGCATGCGCCGGCGACGAACCCTGTCGCCGGCGCATGACGTCACTGGGCGCGTCGCTGACACGCGGCGCGCCAGCGGCCATCTTGGATAATCCAAGTTTGCCAACATCTCTGGATAGAGAACTGTGTGCAAAGCCCTCCATAGTAACAGGAATCCCCCCAGTGGCTAGCGTAAATTGCCAACTAAGGGGAAACATGCAAGATGGATAGGGAAAAGAGCCAGGAAGCCGAGGACGGACAAGGCCAGAATGAGCCAACGAGAGGGGGGGGAGCCCTCTAAGGGAGAGGATGCAAGGCTGATCTGTGTTGCTATGCCTCAAAAGGAAGACCAACCCCCCGGGGCGCCCATACAAGCGACTTGTGGAATGCGGCAATGGGCAATTACATAGGAAGCATCTCTCTGAGGATGTATTTAAATATTATAAAGTATAATTTAATAATGGTCCCTATCTAGAATAAAGAGGGGATATCAAGTATCGATGTGTGATAGGTCTGCCCAGTCACCTCTAACCTCCATCTGCTTTGTACAAAATAAAATTGGTTCAATATAGGGTCATGGATTACATTCATATTAAATGAAATGCTGCATTAGTTTATTGCAAATAATGAAGGCAAGGAAAATATAGCAAACAAAGAAAAATAAATACAGTAAATAAATAAATAAAATAAAAATAAAAAACAAAAACGTGGTAAAGGACAAAAAGCAAAAGAATTAATTTAATCCCCATAAAGATCTAGTAATGCACTTAGTTAAAGAAAGGATTTATAGCTAAGAGCATCATTTAACCCTGGATGGACAGTAGCCTTGAGGTCAAAGATCCAACGAGCCTCACGCTGGAGTAGGATACGATCATAGTTACCACCCCTCTCACCTGGGGGTACATGCTCGAGTGCGAAAAAATGCATTTTTTGATCATCATGGGCATGGAATAGTCCCATGTGACGGCTGATTGGGGTTTCCATCTTCTTCCCACGGACAAGATTTACATGGTCTCTTATACGGTGGAAGAATGGACGTTTGGTTTTTCCAACGTAAAACGCTGTGCATTCGCATAACATAATATACACAATGCCAATGGATTGGCAATTAACCAAAAAATTGGGTTTGTAAATACGTTTATTTGGTAAAGTAATTTGTTTAGATGCATATATGTAACGACAGAAATTACATTTGTGACAGGGTTTAGTTCCAACATTTTTTTTGGAAATAGGGTTGGAACCATTATCTTGATTTGAGACATAGTGGCTTCGTACGAGAGTATCTCGAAGGGATTGAGATCTTCTGAAGGTTATTACCGGGTGGTCCTCTACATGTTTGGAAACCAAAGGGTCCGCCTTCAGAAGGTACCAATATTTTTCAAAGATTTTTCGCACCCGGGCATGATGTCCAGAGAAACGGGTGATGATCCTAATGCCTGAGTCGTTGGTTGATGTTTTGTTTATGTGAATAAGTTTAGATCGATTTTGTAGTTTCGCTTTTAAATATGACTTCCTCAGACATGACTGAGAGTAGCCACGATGTCGTAAACGCTGCTGCAGTTTTTTGGCCTCCACTTTAAAATCAGAGTCCTGACTGCAATTCCGTTTGATCCTAAGATATTGCCCATATGGTATACTTGACACCAGGGGACCTGGGTGAGAACTAGTTGCATGTAGCAATGAATTTGCTGCCGACGGTTTCCGATACAGAGTGGAACTAAACCCTGTCACAAATGTAATTTCTGTCGTTACATATATGCATCTAAACAAATTACTTTACCAAATAAACGTATTTACAAACCCAATTTTTTGGTTAATTGCCAATCCATTGGCATTGTGTATATTATGTTATGCGAATGCACAGCGTTTTACGTTGGAAAAACCAAACGTCCATTCTTCCACCGTATAAGAGACCATGTAAATCTTGTCCGTGGGAAGAAGATGGAAACCCCAATCAGCCGTCACATGGGACTATTCCATGCCCATGATGATCAAAAAATGCATTTTTTCGCACTCGAGCATGTACCCCCAGGTGAGAGGGGTGGTAACTATGATCGTATCCTACTCCAGCGTGAGGCTCGTTGGATCTTTGACCTCAAGGCTACTGTCCATCCAGGGTTAAATGATGCTCTTAGCTATAAATCCTTTCTTTAACTAAGTGCATTACTAGATCTTTATGGGGATTAAATTAATTCTTCTGCTTTTTGTCCTTTACCACGTTTTTGTTTTTTATTTTATTTTATTTATTTATTTACTGTATTTATTTTTCTTTGTTTGCTATATTTTCCTTGCCTTCATTATTTGCAATAAACTAATGCAGCATTTCATTTAATATGAATGTAATCCATGACCCTATATTGAACCAATTTTATTTTGTACAAAGCAGATGGAGGTTAGAGGTGACTGGGCAGACCTATCACACATCGATACTTGATATCCCCTCTTTATTCTAGATAGGGACCATTATTAAATTATACTTTATAATATTTAAATACATCCTCAGAGAGATGCTTCCTATGTAATTGCCCATTGCCGCATTCCACAAGTCGCTTGTATGGGCGCCCCGGGGGGTTGGTCTTCCTTTTGAGGCATAGCAACACAGATCAGCCTTGCATCCTCTCCCTTAGAGGGCTCCCCCCCCTCTCGTTGGCTCATTCTGGCCTTGTCCGTCCTCGGCTTCCTGGCTCTTTTCCCTATCCATCTTGCATGTTTCCCCTTAGTTGGCAATTTACGCTAGCCACTGGGGGGATTCCTGTTACTATGGAGGGCTTTGCACACAGTTCTCTATCCAGAGATGTTGGCAAACTTGGATTATCCAAGATGGCCGCTGGCGCGCCGCGTGTCAGCGACGCGCCCAGTGACGTCATGCGCCGGCGACAGGGTTCGTCGCCGGCGCATGCGCACTATCCATCTATGGACGCTCAAGGCCGGTCTTAGCTGTTTTGGCGCCCACGACCCGGCGGTGATGTCAGACGCCGCCGGGTCGGAGAGCCGTTACTTAAGGCAGCCTCCCCCTGCCTTCATCTCTTTCTGCAGGGAACTTCCAGCACTTGAGAGGGTGAGACGGTTTTATCCGTCCCCACTCAATCGGCCCTTCCCGGTTTGGACACTACATACCTATGGGGTAAGACTTCACTTTATATTCATCACTATTTTTTGATGACCCCTATCTTCTCATTTATATACAATATATTTTTTGTATATTCAGCAACTAACGCAGGGTTCTTTCTTACCCTGGTGTATTGCAGACTTATTCTAGGATGACGCCCAAACAACTTTTGGACATTATGCAATTAGCAAACTTTGCACATTAAAACTGAACTTTTCAAGTTCGTTCACCACCAGCGTACTTCCTTTTGACCAGCAGGTACTAATTAATTGACGTTTTCATCAATTTTTATTTATTATTATGAACCCACCATCAGTACCTCCTGACTAACAGTCCCACCTATTTTCTTTACATTTGTAGCGTGACTCTCTGCAAGCGACATTTGCTGCTTTGTTTGGCACTTTGGAGGCGACTTCATCTCTCATTGAAATTTAGTTTGTTTTTATAACAAAATTTTTTTTCTATATATGCAGATATATTTTTCCAAACCTATCCAAGTATCTGTGGTAAGTATTTGCCCGGTTTCACTCTCTAAAATCCTCCCTCTGTTTTCTATGCCCCTGGTTTTCATTATATTGTACCTATAACCATATATCTATTGCTCATTCACCCAGATGTATGTTGTGCTCGAGCCTACTGCTCTAAAAACTGTATGAACATGTACATTTAATTTGTTCATTGTTATAAAAAGGATGTGTTTCTCATGCGATTTTGTTATTTCAGCATTTTTTGAGCTTAACCTATAAAACTCCTGAAGAAACTCTACAGAGTGAAACATGTCGAGTGTCACCCTAAAAAGGTTGTTCTGGTGTCCCACACTAGTGCTCCTGCATCCAGATGTGTAAACAGCTGCTGAGTGTCCTCTCCTTACACTGAATCAAGTTTGCATTTCATTCTAGTTACAAACCCATCTAGAAAACAATTTACTAAACTTCTTTTAATACAAATAGGCATAAACAAATGTAGTTAACCTGCATCTGCCAAAAACATTGTATTAGTGGGCGAACGAATGATGTTTACTACGAACGATTACTGTGCCCACGAACCTAAAACTTGCCATTTTAAACTGTACAACAGTAAACAAAAACACATGGAGCAGCACTAAAGTAATAATAGGAACACACAACAAATACTTACTTTTTAGAAGCAGTTTCCTGATCCTTCTATACTGATTGTGCTCCCTCAATTTCAGGTCTGATCAGCGTTTCCTCAATTTCTTCTTGGATCGTCGTACCCCAAAATTCATGTGCAGACATCTCACAACTTTAGTCATGATCTTGGCCTTTCTCACATTAGGGTTTGGGTAAGGTCCATACTTCCCATCATAGTCGGCCCTCTTCAAGATGTCACCATCTCCACCATCTCTACAAAGGACATATTTGAGGCCTTATATCTAAGGTTGAGCGAACCCGAACTGTAAAGTTCGGGTCCGTACCGGACTTTTGGGTGTCCGGGTCCCGGACCCAAACCCAAACAATTAACTGTATGTTCGCGTCCGGTGTTTGGCGATGTATTGGCGCCTTTTTAAAAGCCGCAGGGCAGCCAATCCACGTTAGTTTCACTAGTGTGCCCTTAGAAGCCATCACAGCCATGCCTACTGGGTCACATGCCGGCTGTGATTGGCCAGTGCAGCATGTGACCCAGTCTCTATATAACGTACAGGCACACAGCACAGCGCATCACTCTACTTTAGACAGGTTCCTGGCTGCTGTTGAGAGAGAATTTCATGAAAGGAGTCAGTCTGATAGGAGTCAGTCAGTCCACATTCCTGAAATATCTTCTAATTAGTAATAGTCAGTGAGCGATCTACATAGCTAGAGAGTGTCTTTATTGAGGGAGAGAGGGAGAAAGAATTATCCACCAGATTCCTAAATCAATGCTACCCTGGCTGCGGTGCAGTGCACAGTCTTTACAGTGCCAGACAAAATATAACTTGTATCTGCAAGCTCAGTGCACCAGCACTGCATATGTTACTGAGAGATTCACCCTGTACATATACTGTTTGCTATTGCAAAAACATTGCAAAAAAAAAATTTTGCAGTGTTTTCTGCATGTGTGCAGGAGTCTGACATATTCAATCGATCTATATTTCTTCTATTGTGCTATCCCAAAAAAAAAATTGGAGGGAAATTTTTTTTTTTCCATACCATTTTCTGCAGTTTTGCAGTTTTTGAGATACACGCTGTTGCCTTATGAGTTTATGTGAAATCTCCATTAATAGCTGTACAATATTGTAATTAGAAATATATTTCAGTTAGAGGGAAATATATATATATATTTAAAGTATTGAGTGTGGTGTTGGTGTTACTGTAATGAGTTCAACTTCAAAGCTTGGCCTTTTGTTTTCCCTGATAACATCTCACCTGGGTAGTAAACAACAGCCTTCTTTGACTTATCCAATCAGGCTGTGCCCAATATACATTTACTAGGTACAGTGACCAATTAGGGAGAATTATATTAGTCACACTACAGAAAGTAGGGGGGGATATAATGCTTTGTGAGCAAGCTAACTAGCTCTGGTGTGGGAACACACAGCAGTCGCCATGGACTGACCTGAAGTTAACAGGTAATCTAACTCTATACTTGTGCCTTACATTGTATTGTAAATATGGTTCTGTGAGTAATTTGTAAATATCATGTAAGCCAGGGGACCTACACTGTACATTGTGTTGTAAATACTATCTGGTGTGTAATTTGTATATCTACATTGTAACACTATCAATAAATGTGTATTGCGGATTGAACTACCTCTTTTGTACAAAATCTCTCAGATCTAGATATGTATATGTCCATACTACTACAATGATTGAGGTGTATGCACATAATCACAAATACTAGACAACAACGCTTTACATACTGTGGGTGTATTCTGCTAGTGCAAAAACACCCATTTAGGGCAAGATCATAAATTTTGAAAATATGAGAAGATCGTCAAAAAAGGGACGTGGCCCCGGTCGTGGTGCTGTTGGTGGAGCTCCTGTTGCAGGGAGAGAACATGGTCGATCTGTGCCAGCTACACGCACAAGTGAAACACCTTCCTCAGGTGCGAGTAGGCGACAGAGCCTGCAGTGGTATTTTGGCGCGCCTAATGAGGCTGTACGAATGTTGAGGCCAGGACAAGTACAGGCGATAGTAATAGTAGATTGGGATGCTGACAGTGCCTCCGGCTCCTTCACATTGTCTCCCACCCAGTCTCCTGATGAAAGTTCAGAGTTGGCACCTGCAGCCAATGTCCATCAGTCTTTCACCTCACCCCCTTGCAAATCAGCCAATCAGTCTGAGCCCCAAATCATGCAGCAGTCTCTTCTGCTTTTTGATGACTCTGTTAGCAGGGTTTCCCAGGGCCATCCACCTAGCCCTGCCCCAGAAGTGGAAGAGATTGTGTGCACCGATGCCCAACCACTTATGTTTCATGATGAGTACATGGGAGGACCATCGCAGCACGTCTCGGATGATGATGAAACACAGGTGCCAACTGCTGCTGCTTTCGCCATTGTGCAGACCGACAAGGAGGGCAGGGGTGAAGACTGGGTGGAAGATGATGTGGAGGACGATGAGGTCCTTGACCCCACATGGAATCAACGTCATGCAGGTGACCAGTGTTGTTCGGAGGAAGAGGCCGTGGTCACACAGAGCCACCAGCACAGCAGAAGAGGGAGCAGGGTGCAAAAGCGGAGCGTTCATCCCCTAGACAGCACGTCTGCTACTGCCCAACGCAGATCAAAGCCAGGTCCAAGGAGTTCCCTAGCGTGGCAGTTCTTCAGACAATGTGCTGATGACAAGACATGAGTGGTTTGCGCGCTGTGCAATCAGAGCCTGAAGCGAGGCATAAACGTTCTCAACCTGAGCACAACCTGTATGACCAGGCATCTAAGTGCAAAGCACGAGATGCAGTGGAGTAGACACCTCAAAAACCAAGAAAGGTCTCTGGCTCCTCCTGCTTCCTCTTCTGCTGCAGTCTCGGCCTCTTCATCCACCTCTGTAGTGACAGTGGCACCTGCCAACCCGCAAACAGAGGATCTGCCAGCAACACTACCACCTGGGTCACCAACCATCTCCACAATGTCCCATGGAAGCGTTCAGCTCTCTATCTCCCAAATACTGGAGCGGAAGAGGAAGTACCCCCCTAGCCACCCGCGATCCCTGGCCCTGAATGCCAGCATTTCAAAATTCCGCCTTTCAAATGCTGTCATTCCGTCTGGTGGAGACACAGAGTTTTAAAAGGCTGATGTCATTGACTGTCCCACAGTACGTCGTGCTCAGCCGCCACTACTTTTCAAGGCGAGCTATCCCTTTCCTGCACAACCAAGTGGGGGACAAAATCAGGTGTGCACTGTGCAACAACATCTGTGGCAAGGTCCACCTAACTACGGATGCGTGGACCAGTAAGCACGGTCAGGGACGTTATATCTCCCTAACAGCACACTGGGTAAATGTAGTGGCGGCTGGGCCTGAGGCGGATAGCAGTTTGGCACATGTCCTTCCACCACCGAGGATTGCAGGGCACTTCAGTTTGCCTCCTGTTGCTAACTCCTCCTACTCCACCTCCTCATCCTTTACCGCCTCCTCATCCGGTCAGCGTACACCAATTTCAGCACAGCCAGGGGTAAACGACAGCAGGCAGTTTTAAAACTTTCCTGTTTGGGGGAAAAACCCCACACTGCGCAGGAGTTGTGGAGGGACTTTCGACGTTCTCACCCTGCTGCTGAGTGGTTGGTGGCAGTGAGCCTCCCGCCCGGCCTGGTGGTGTGCGATCATTGGCGAAATCTCGTAGCAGCTCTGGGCCTAGCCGGTTTGACGCACATCCCTTGCCTGGCGCATGTGCTGAACTTGGTGGTCCAGAGGTTCCTTAAGAATTACCATGATATGCCAGAGCTGCTGCAGAAAGTGCGGGCTGTCTGTGCGCACTTTCGACGTTCTCACCCTGCTGCTGCTTGCCTGTCAGCGCTGCAGCGTAACTTCGGCCTTCCCGCTCACCGTCTCAGTTGTGACGTGCCCACAAGGTCAGGGATCATTTCCAAGGCTTTCAGGGCATTCATTCACAAGTGGCTACGAGGGTGGGTTCCTGCACCAACAAGCAGAGGCGTATCTAGTGAAAATGGCGCCTATGGCAAGCACTGAAACTGCGCCCCTGTCAAAACATTTGAAACCCATCTTGCAGATAACCTTAAGGCCCCTTTCACACTGGGGCGGGGAGCCGCGGTGACGGTAAAGCAGCTCTATATTTAGCGCTGCTTTACCGTCGTTTTGCCCACGGG